>SNQJ01S0016137.1:34732-81383 GCA_010110895.2 Picea sitchensis
GGTTGGAGGAGGGGGTAGAAAGGGAGAAAGAGTGAGGGGGTTCCAAGGGGGAGAGAGGGAGGGAACGAGGAGGTTTTGTAGAGAGGGGGGGATCTAATTTTAATAAATGAAAAGAGTGAATGAAATTGTTGATAGGAAAATGGAAAGGATAAGTTAGATGCTTACCAAGTAGTGTGTGGAGAGGTGAGCGTGAAAGTTGATCGATGGGAGGGTCAGCTGCTAGAGAGACTTCCATCTGAGGGGGAGCCTATGGTTGAACTTCATTTCCTGAGGTATTCTATCTACTCTCTAGAATTTATTGTTTCTTTCCTGAGAGTTGTGGGTGCTCTGAGGGTGAATGTGACGAGTTGGTGTTACGATCGCTATGGTCAGAAAAAATTATGTGGCGCAATAATTTTTTTGCAGGAGGAGAGTTTGAAGAATGGTCATGAAATGATTGTTGATAATCCCTCAATATGTGCCCATGTTCATGGTAGTGTCTGCAGCGGAAGGGGATCCCTGCATAGTCTAAAATCTGTGTTCGAGTGCGTCCTTTGTTCGTCATTTTGAATTGTTTTTGTAGACCAATCCTGATATTGAGGGAAACAAGAATTCAGGAAACATCCATCTCTCAATTTTCCTTGAATGACATATCTGCCTTGATGAAAGTCCCTAATTCATTTCCAATCACTTGGAAGCATTTTGTTGACCAATACTGAGGTGAGAGACCTGGAAGGCGAACCCAAATAGGGATGGTGTCCATCCTTTCTGTGGTTTCATCGAAAGTGGGTTCCCATGTTTTTAGGAGTACAGGGGTGGAGTCGATGCTCCAACCACTTTGAAGGGAATTTTCGGCTAAGGTGTGGTTGGCGAATTTTAACATAAACCATCCTTTTGAAAGTCTGTTGAGTTGTGGGGGAGATTCACGCCAAGAATCAGAAACCTAGGATTGCAGGGTTTTGAAGCTGAAGTGATGCCCATATGATTTTCCCACAAGGGTTTTGTCAGACATGTCTGCGGCTTCCACCATACCGATATCCTGACCAATGATGATATTTGACTATATTGTTGCAGTCGAAATGCACTTGTTTCTTCTGTGCTTCATGTGACTTAGGTTGGGTAGAGGTGTAGTATCTGTTGTTGGGGGGCCAAGAGTGYCTGAGGAGTCACCCAAAATGTCATCCCAACCATTTAGATTCGAAGGGTCCAAACTGGAGGCTATAAGCCCAATCTCCTGGTGTGTGCTAATGGGAGGGGGGAAGGCCTGCTCAAGGTCTGGGTAAAACCAGGAAGGGGAAAGCCCTGGTTCCTAAAGGAGAAAACCTTCATAGGAGGGGTCTGGGGCAAGGGGTGGTGGTAGAGGGTTTGTGTTAGGGAGAGGGGGGCACCCAGTAGTCTAATGTCAAGGAGGGGTTTTTCCAGGGAGGGTCAGGGAGATAATCAGAAAGTGAGGGGGGGAACGAAGGGTTCAGGATGTGTTGGGTTGGAGAGAAAAGAATCAAGGGAGAAGGGGTAGAGTAGACTTATAAGTGTAGAGGGGGAGGCGGGAGGGAGCTGGAGGAGGAGGTGGAGAGTTCTGAAGGCTTGGTGGAGGAGTAGTTTAAGGAGGGAGGTGGTGGAGTAGGGTCGAGAGGGTCCGAGCCGATGAGAAACAAGAGTGGATTTCCAGGTGGCGAGGTCCATGGAAGGTGATCAGTCGGGTCTGATGATTATTCCACTAGGTCGTCATAGGTTTCCACGGTGACCAAGCCTCGGTGAGAGAAAGGTCATCGTAAAATGGAAAAGGGCTGCAAAAAAAGTGGGGGAGATTCATGTTGGAAGAGAGGGAAGTCTGCAGCCGGAAAAGGGCAACGGAAAAAAAAGGAGAGGGCAAGCGCCTGAAAGGAGGTCAGGGAAAAGGGGAAGGGAGAAAGGGGGTGGGAAAAGGGTGGGGAGGGGGGGAAGGGCCTGTGGCCCTAGCGCTCAGGATTATAAGCATGCGTCCATATGCAGGAAAAGAATAGAAATTCCTCGAGAGTCCTCCATATCTCTTTCAATTCACTTCCTCTTAGATTAATAATTAATAATATAATTATTGATTATTAAATACTATATATAATAAGTAAATGATAATAATAAATAGTTATTGATTATCCAAGGGACGCATCCTTTCATGGATAGTCACCATATGTTCCATATATATGGAACACTCATCATTGTAATAATATATCGATCATATCTCATATCAAAAAAAACAACAAAAGGTATGTGGTTGTCATTAGAAAAGTTATACATATGTGTGCACCTTTGTTTGTGCAATTGGAAACTTAAGACCCTTTGTTGTGGAAAAATACCAAAATATTTTCTATAGGAAAACTCATTCAATTTGAGTGGTTCAAACTGTAAACGAGTTTCTAAGTCATTTTACATAAGCATGTATACTTAGTTTTTCATTCGCAGTTATAAAATACTGTGTTGTGTAAAAATAGGCAACAAATGCCTAGTAAAACCCTAGAAATGCACAACTTGTTTGTAAAAAGTAAGTCAAGGTTTTATTATACTGTAGATTTGAGTTGTGCAAGTTTTGGGGGTTGTGGTTTATCATATTAGACATGATCATGTTGTTAATTTTGCAATTGCAATTGCAATTTTAAAAACGGTTGATGTGCAAAAGAGGCAAAGTTTTCCTTGTAAATTGGAAGGTCAAAAGTGTACTAAGTGATGAAATTCAAATGCATGCCCAAGCTTCCTTGTAGCACCTAAAATTGTTTTATAAGTTGTACAGTGGATATAAGTGAAATTTTAGAATATAATAGGTTGATTTCAGGAACCTAGATTTCGGATTTCATGTAAATCTGAAGTCAAAACTGCCTTAGAGTAAAATGCACACCCTTATCTCAATTTTGACCCAAATTGAGTGGTTGAACTTGAAGAAGTTGTAATTTGTGAATGTATACCTTGATATAGATATATACTGGCAGTTCTAGACAAAACACTACCTGATGTTCATAAAGACTAAAAATTCCCTTGTAAAACCAAAGGGCCAATTTGTTAAATTTGGTTATAGGAAAGTGCACGCCCAAAGTTTGATAATACTCCATAATTTAATATTTAAGTTGTAAATTGATTATTAAAATATTTTTAACATGTTTGTACAATTAGGAGTGCATTTGCACTCCAATAAGGATGATTTTTATTCACAAAGATTCATGGTCTTTTGATGAATCAGAGAATGGTGGGTTATGAGAGAAATCAAGGTAAATGACTTCTAACCAACCAATTATACATAATAAAAAAATGGAATAAATCTTAACCCTAATTTCATCAATAGAATAAAGAAGTCAATATTACAGGAAATATTACAAGTTACAGGGTTGTAGAAAAGTAGTACAAATTTCTATTCCTTTGTTTGTGCAATTTGAAACTTAAAACCCTTTGCCCTACAAAAATACAAAAATTTGTCTTTAAGGACAAAGAGGGAAAATTTTGCGTTGGTGTAATTTTTTCCTTGGTCCAAAATGCATGCTAGGCTACACTAAATTGCATGCCTAGGTATCAAAACTCATTCAATTTGAGTGGTTCAAATCGTAAATGATTTGTTCAGTCATTTTACATAATCCTATATACTTATCTTTGCATTTTTAGTCATACAAGAATCTACTGTGCAATAATAGGGAAGAGGATGCCTAGTAAAACCCTAGAAATGTCCAACTTGTTTGTAAAACATAAGCAAAGGTTTTATTATAACTTAGATTTGAGTTGTGAAAGTTTTTGGGGCTGTGGTTTATCATATTATACCTATTCATGTTGTTAAGTTTGCAATTGCAAATTTAAAAAGGGTTGTTGTGCAGAAGAGGCAAAGTTTGCCTCGTAATTTGGAAGGTCGCAGCTGTACTAAGTGACCAAAACAAAATCCACACCCACTTCTCTGAGCTCAAAAAATTGTTTTATAAATTTTAATATGGAATTCCATATATGGAAAATTTACCCATGTCATCTAAAGTGCAATTTAAGAATATGATAGGTTTCTTTAATGCACCTAGATTTGGGATTACATGTAAATCTGAAGTGAAAATGACATTATAGTAAAACGCATGCCCTAGTCTCAATGTTGACCCAAATTGAGTGGTTCAACTTGAATAAGGTTTAATTTGTGACTATACACATGCATATAGACTTATAGTGTAATTTTCATACAAACACCTACCTTATGTGCATAAAGGCTAACAATTGCCTTCTAAAACCGAAAGGATAATTTTTTAAAGTTGGCTATAGGAAGGTGCACACCCAAAGTTGGATAAGCCTCCATAATTTAATTATTAAGTTGTAACTTGATGATTACAATATTTTTAACATGTTTTTACAATTATGAGTGCATTTAAACTCCAAAAAGGGTTATTTCTATGCACAAAGATTCATGACCTTTTGATTAAATATAGAATGAATATGTCCATATTATAGGAAATATTACAAGCTACAAGTTGTAGAAAATCTACAGTGGTGAATTTTGTATGATGAGATGATGTATATATAGGACAATGATTAATTCATTATTTAATATGAGATATGCATTTCTTAAGAAGAAAATGCATGTTCAAAAATGGAAATTATGTGTTTTCTACTTGAAAACAGGGCATGTTGTAAAATGCACACCCTTGAGTAAAAAATACAAGCATTGTGTTAGGATTTGCATGATAACTTATTGAAAGCATAATGTTAGGGAAAATTCATATCATTAGATGAATTATGCACATTATGCACACTGTCCTTATGAAATTTCACAAAAAGGGAGCATTGAGGAAAATGCAAGCCCCGTTAGGGAAAAGGCAAGTTGTACATATGTTGTTGTGTCCCAAGAATTTGGTGCACGGTGAAATATATATATTCGTTTGGGGTTACATGCATGAACTAATATGTATTTTCACATATGCAACTCTGAAATGCTTTATGGTGATAGATGATAGATTAATGATTATACAAGTGAAATATTGTGGTTGTGGGTTGTTGTTTTATATGCAGTTTGAACACACCCTCGAGTGAAAACTGGAATCCTTGTTTTAGGATTTGCATTATATCTTACTTAGCTTATAATGTTAGGGAAAATTCATATCTTTACATGAATTGTGCACATTATGCACATTGTCATTATGAAATTTCATGAAGAAAGGGCATTGAGGAAAATGCATGCCTTGTTTTGGAAAAATGCAGGTTATATATATGTTGTTGTGTACCCAGAATTTTGTGTAGGGTGAAATATACATTTTGGTTTGGGGTTACATGCATGAACTAATATTTAGTGTTACATATACAATTCTAAAATTCTTTATAGTGATAGATGATAGATTAATGAATCCTCAAGTGAAATATTGTGGTTGTAGAATGTTGTTGTATATGAACATACCCAGTAGGATATTTCTGCAAGATTGCTTGCATATTAGGGTTTAAGACTATGTATGTATATAAATATGCAATCTTTGGAAGTTATATATATATATGTGTGTGTGTGTGTGTGTGTGTGTGTGTGTGTTTCGTATTCATTACAACAAGGATAAATCTATGCAATTACTATTGATATATCAAAATTTCAAGTATAGGAAACTACTTATGTTTTACCCAAACATCTTGCAAACAACATGAGAATGGTGGTGTATATATGTGTATAAATCAATATCAAGTAACTTGTAAACTATGACATGCATTGATATGTCACTATACACACTCATACATGTCAATAACTATACACACCCATACATGTCATTAACTACATAAAATAAAATACATTGTTAATAAACTACCAAAATAATGATATATATTACATTTTTAAATGAAATTACATGGATTACATGGTATATAAACCAATGTTATTTTGTATCTACCCTAGGTTGCTTGTGAGGTTTTTGCAAGCCCTGCTCTTGAGATGAAGAAAAACCTACAGAGCCTCTCTTTGTTGTTGCAGAGGCTTTTGATTGTTTTGTAGTTGTAGTAGGCACATGTTGTAATTGTTTCTCTAGATCTTGAATTTTCTTTGCATAATTTTGCAATTTCTCTTGCAATCTTGTTTTTTCTCCGGCTTTCTTTTTCAACAAATCTGCATTCTTCTTATACTTCTCATCATTATCCTTTTGATTCTTTTCATGTTGTTCCTTTTATGTTTTCAGTTTGGATCTAACATCAGCCAATTGACCCCTGAATTTTTGTACTTCATCCTCAAGCTCGTGTTCCCTCAAATATTGTTTCTCTGATGCATCAAACAAAATTGGCACCACTTCAATTATTGTTATAATCTGTAATTTTTGCTACAAATAAACAATTTGGGATTTCAACTTTTGTATCTTCACATCACATCCCAAGTGCAATGCCTTTCAGTTCTGCAAGAGTTCATTATTGAGCTCTTTAATCTTTTCATCTCTCTCAGCTATCATCATCTTCAATGATATCACCATTGGTGATGGGGAATAGAGACCATCTAGAACACTACTTAATGATTTAGCTCCCTAAGACATCTTCTCTTTTCTTTCTCTAGAATTTTTCAAGTCATTTGAAGGCATTTGTTTCGTTGGAATTCCCCAACTTATATCTTTACCCTTACCCATACCCTGAATTTTACCTTTATCCTGATTTTTGCCACCTTCTTTACTCTGACTTTCTATTTCCTTTTCAAGTTCTGTACTCTTCTCTTTTGTTGCACTACCCTTACTTTTCCATCCCCCCAATTTCCACAACTCCAACCTATCCCTAATTTAATACCTTATGATTCTAATTTATTATTATCTCAATTTAAGACTTTATTATATTTTTAATACTTTTAATCATTCATATTTTTCATCCACCCTAACAATCTCATTCACCACATTATATTACAGTTATTGATTACCTAATGCCAAAGGATATTTTCAATTTGTCAATGGTAATCTCCAATAGTTTGCTATATTTATAAACCTCATCGCTCTTTTACAACATATTAGCTTCTTATGTCCGTGATGATGGGTGGAGTGTCCACTTGAAACGTTGGACGTTTCAAAACTCCACACACAGTTTGATCCAGAGGTTTATCTAGCATTATCACTAACTGAGGAAACCTACATAATCAAACACCATGGTATCAACTGGATGTCACACTGACTCCGATCACTCACACATGTAAGGTTAGTCATGCGTGGATTTTCGAGAATATTCTATAGGGAATAGAATCCCATCTAATTGGGAGTTGGGGAATGCAAAAATCATAACCCTAACCCTAGTCGATAACCATGTCATTTTAAATAGTAGGCTACTAGGAAAGGAAGGAGTTCCACTCTTCTTTTATTGATTTACTATTCCACGGTTGAGTAGAGAAAAGGAGTGGGATGTTGTGAGCATAATAGAGGAAGTAGAGGTCAAGAAAGCCTTGAAATGAGCTTAAACTTAGACTAATGGTTCTTCTTGTCATGTGTGGGAAGTCTTTGAACAAAATGATCAAGTCGAAAGGGAGAGAACATGAGGTCGAATACATGGCTTCCCTACATGACCCAAACACCATGGAATCCCTAAGAAACTACGATCTGCTCAAATTCTTCGACACTCAAAGCATGAGGAAGCAAGTGCTTCTTTTGGAGCATTTGATAAGGATGTGGGAGGACAATTGATCTGGATTATTTTCGGCATGAAATGAGAGAGGAGATATAATAAATAAATGCACAGAGATATCGCGGATATTCAATAATATAACAAAAATGTATCAGATATGCAACCATAAACACAGATATACAGTAATACACGATTTCTATTAATGAAAGAAATGTACAGAGACTATAAAAATACAAAGTGAAAGACTCGATAGAATGGTGGCAGCTTATCCCTGAGAAGAAATGTGACGGCTACTCGCATTCGCAAGAAGATGATTACAATGAGGCTCTGAAGGCCTTTTTACAATAAATAGGAATGCCAAAAACCCTATACATCCAAAAACCTAACCCTAGGAGATGAAGCACCAAAAGTCATGTGGGCCACGTTTGGGTAAGTTAGTACATCAACTTCCTAGGGTCGTAACTTTTGCATACGATCTTCGTTTTAGGTGTATGATAGCCCTTTGGAAAGGTATCATTGAGGAGAATCATTTTGGGGGCTCAATCATTCTTTAGACTATCATTGAGAAGCTCAATCCCGAAAAACCTTCATTTAGGTCCTCAAAATGGCCCTGGAAGTTAAAACTGCTAAAAATAGTAAATTGCCAAAATTGTCATAAAACTATTTTGAGCCAATTGGAAAAGGTGGTTGGCCACTGATATCCACCTGTATCAATCTTGCATAAATAGGAAGAAATGGTCTCCATTGGGTTGAGTGCCCGGGGGAGAGGAAAAATCATTTGTTGAATCTGAATCTTGGTGAGTTGCTTGCCTTGTTGGTGACGTCCCGCTGCTCGGTTTGTGGAAGGCTATCACAAGCATGTGGCTGGAAGGTTTGGACCTTTTTAACCAATCTAGATACATGAGATTATTTTGTGCAGAAGGAATCTTTACACTTTGCTACAATATTGTTGACCTGCTTGTGTTGGATAGAAGGTGCTTGGGCCAAGGTTGTAGTGGTTGTCGTAGTGGTTGCAATATCCTTTTGTTCACCTTTTGAACAGATTGTGAAGAAGATGAATTTTGTGGTATGAGATACTACCTTGCGGCATTTTTTAGGTGGGACAGTAGTCGGAACTACCTTTGGTATTCTGTAGAGATGATTCCCCAGAGAAACAATGGCACTACAAGGTCGAGACTCATAAATAGCATGGCGCTTCCACATATATGATTGGCCCAAGAGAACATCACAGACATCCAGTGGGGCAACATCACATAATACCTCATCCTTGAAGGGTTGGATGTCATATGAAAATCTACACTGTTGGCTGACACGAAGATCTCGTCCTTGGCGAAGCCACCCAATGTTGTATGCTTGCGCATGTGGTGCTGTTGACAATCCTAGTTGTTTGACGACTTCTGCTGAGATGAGGTTCTTTTAGCTTCCACTATCAACAATAAAATGCAGCGGGGTCCCCTTCACCCACATATTTGAATGAAAAATGCGCTCCCCCTCTTCAAGATCTGTTGGTTCTTCTGGTTGAATTGTTGTGGTCGCGACAATAGCAGTGGGGTTTGTGTTGATGATCTGTCTTTTACCAATATTTTCAGAATCAGATTATGAATTAGGGTTCGGCTCCTTGTCTTTGATCTCCACCACCAATGATTGTTTTGAGCGACATTCATTGGTTTTGTGCTAAGGGCTTTTGTGGAAATCGCACCATTTTCCAGTGTCCTTCTTTGTCTTCCCATGACCCTTCTTTTCCCATGGCTTGGACTGGTTTTCGAGAGACTATTTGTTAGGATCGTCTTTGTCATACTTTGATTGTTATGGATTTGTAGACCCAAACTCTCGTTTGTTCTGGTGCTTAAATTTATGCTCGATTTTAACATCATATCGATAAGCAGCACCGAGTGATGAGATGTCCAAAAAATCCATTTCAGTTTGAATGTATCTATGTAGAGCCCCACAGTATTTCAGAACCAAATGTCGTTCAGAGTATTTGATACCCATCTTGGTGCACAAGGTATGGAAGGTATTGGTGAACTCCATAACTTCTTGGCCCCTCTCTTGTCGCAGTGTGGTCCATCTCATGTACCGGTCCTCATAGTTGTCGACAGGGTAATATTTTTCCTTTACCGCATCCACAAAGAAATCCCAAGTGGGCTCGGCCCCATATATTCCAGACTCCTCTATGGAACTTTGCTCCCAGTAAGTTTCCCACCAATGTTTGACATGGGGGAGAAATTTAAGGAGTGCGAAGGTGATCTTTTCTTTGTTGGAAAAATTATGAACAAAGAAATAACCTTCTAACAGATTTAACCATTTGTCTAGGGCATTCGCATCTATATGACCTTCAAACACGGGAATATCAAAATTAACCTATACCTTCAAAGGAGAGGTGATTCCAAAGTGGTTGTTTGATGAAGATGTGACTGTTGCTATCGGCATGTGTTGAAGGATGTGGGAAAAATTCTCCATCATTTCATCCCTTTGTCGCGTGAGAGCTTGCTCAAGCAACAAATTTATAGGATTGTCTACTTCATCGTTTTTCTTTGCTTCCGCCATGGAGGGTTTCTTGGGTGTGCGAGAGAGATTGTCTTCAAGAGAGACAAGCTCGAGACCCAACTTGCTATACTCAGACCTTGTCAAGGACATGCACTGAAAAATGATCAATATCGGCTTGTTCTGATACCACTGATCTGGATTATTTTCGGCACGAAATGAGAGCAAAGATATAATAAATAAATGCATAGAGATATCGCAGATATTCAATAATATAACATAAATGTATCAGAGATGCAACCATAAACATAGATATACAGTAATACATTATTTATATTAATGAAAGAAATGTATAGAGACTGTAAAAATACAGAGTGAAAGACTCGCTAGAATGGTGGCAGCTTGTCTCTGAGAAGAGATATGACGGCTACTCGCATTCACAAGAAGATGATTACAATGAGGCTCTGAAGGCTTTTTTACAATAAAAAGGAATTCCAAAAACCCTAGACATCCAAAAACCTAACCCTAGGATATGAAGCGCCAAAATTCATGTTTGTTTGGGTAAGTTAGTACATCAAATTCCCGGGGTCGTAACTTTTGTATACAATCTTCGTTTTAGGCGTATGATAGCTAGTTGGAAAGGTATCGTCGAGGAGATTCATTTTCGGGGCTCAATAATGCCTTTGGATATAATTGAGAAGCTCAATCTAGAAAATCCTTCATTTAGGTCCTCAAAATGGCCCCGAAAGTTAAAACTGCTAAAAATAGTAAATTGCCAAAATTGCTAGAAAACTATTTTGAGCCAGTTGGAAAAGGTGGGTGGCCACCGATATCCACCTGGATAAACAAAGACCAAATTTTTTTTTGTGGGTACCCATACTCTTGACATAGACATGGAGGATGTTTACTTCCTAATAGGGCTCTCCAAGTGGGGGGCACCTATTATTTTTGTGGGTCATCGGGGCACTAAGATGTCATCTGATGAATACATTGTTCAATACTACATGGATGGTACCCGTAAGAGAAGTGGGAAAATACCCATCATGGATCTCCCATTACGTATGATCATCTTCACTATCACCAATTTAGTGAGCAGCATAGGGCCGCATCTTGCTTCAAAATATCAGATGGTGTATGTTATCAAATGTCTCGATCTTAGAGTATTTAACTGGTGTGGAGTGTTGTTGGTGAATTTGAAGGATCAAATCACCAAGTGTAAGACAGGGAAATATAAATAGTTCGGATATGGATCCCTTCTAGTTTCATTCTTCTTAGAGCGGGTGCCTTTAATGTGTCCATGGATCTAGCTACCTGTGCAACCTCTGACTGAGCCACGGATGGAGTGTTGGACTAGTCTTATGTCCCAGTTGGGGGTTCGTCCCCTGATTTTCTCATTCAATGTTGGGTTCTTCTCATGGTGGGAAGATCAAATTCCAATGATTGAGGAATTCCCATATGTCAGGATGGAATTCAGAGGAGACACAGATCTAGTGCTTCTTGAGGGAGCACGGTAGGATGCGTCAGGTATGTCTTTGAAGAATGTGATCTTATAACATGTTTGTTTTGGATTTTTGTTATATATATATAAGTGTTTTTGTTTTTATCTCGCAGATTGAGGAGTAGTGTGGCCGATAGGCATGTCGCCATTGCACCAATGTGGAGAGCCTCATTAGATAGAGGAAGTTGATGTTGGAGGTATTCAGGACGTGGAAAGGAACTTGAGGGGGCTCACCATGGGTGTCTCCGCTATGCAGATGCGAGAGGTTCCTTATCATATCTAGAGGCACGCAGTGGGAGTGCCTGAGGGTATTAGCCATTTGTTACACCAGGTAGCCCGAGCAGTTGTTTGTTATCATGAGCATAATGTGCCACAGGACGATGAGTAGAGTCCTATGTATTGTCCTAGTTTTTCTATGATGTATGACTGATGTAGCCCAGTTTTTTCCCCTGTGTACTTTTTGGATTTTATGATGAGAAAAAAAAATTCTATGATATATATATATATGGATTTTATTTTGGTTGCTTATCTTAAGTGTTTAATTGAATGATGGTTTTCATTTTTCTCACTTTTACATGCTTCATGATTTATATACGTGTTAAATGCCAATATAACATGAAATTCACAAGTGAATCAGTTACTATGTTAAACTCCCTTGGTATATGTCGATATTGGATGTAATCAAATGATCTTTCAAGGAGGCAGACCCTTAAGTAGAGATGAAGTAATGTAGGATCACGAATGGAATAAATGTGGTTTAGTTGAAAGACCATAAGTTAAGAATCGAGACTAACAATCGGGTGAGAAATATCGAAAGAGGAAACCTCAGTCAAAAGTCCAATTACAGCATGATGTTTTGCAACATTATTTGTCCCAGGAACAAGGCAACCTCCCAAAATCACTAACGTGTTAGTCGGGGAATAGATCATCCAAGCTACAAAAGCACGGTTTTGGGTACATCGACTAGCACCATCCACAAATCCAAAGTATACAGGAAAGTGCAGTGACATCTGCACATTCAAGCACAAAGCGGGATAAGCGGCCATAGGTGAAACAAAATCCTACACGCAAAAGAAAAAATTACACCACAACCAAAACACACCAAATGTATGGTACAATAATATATAAAGCACAAATGCGGGATGACCCTAAGCTTAGTACATTTTTAGATAGAGCCCATTATGGGGCTCCTTCAAAGGGATTCCATCGTAATCAACTAGCTCATATGCATCACTTTATAGCGCTCGTTTCACAATGTAAGGACCATGTCACATGGGTTCTAACTTACCTGCCCCAAGTTTATCATGGTCTTGTTCATAGACTAAAACTAGGTCACCTTATTCAAAGACACGAGGTTGGACGGATTTGTAGTATAGCGTCTTGATGCACTTTTTATGTGTCTCATTAGCAAGATCAACATCACGACGAGTTTCATAAAGTTTCATCAAATACAAGAACCGTTCCTCCTCAGTAGAGGTGTTGGGCAGGAGTTTGATGGCTATTTTGAGCGGTGGAATTTCGCATTCAATTGGTAGGACTACCTCTATGCCATAAACCAATTGGAAAGGAGTAAACCCAGTGGAATTTTTGACAGAAGTCATGTAAGCCCAAAGTGTCGAGAAAAGTTTCAAGTGTCAATTTGATTTTTGTGCTTGCACCATTCATTGGATCATGGTTTTCAAGACCTTATTAATGGCCTCTACTTATCCATTTACTTTGGGGTAATATGGAGATGAGTTTTCATGACGAAAATCCAATTTGGCACTTAACTCATTCATCAAATGGTTCTGAAAATGTGAACCATGATCAGTGACGATGGCTTGCAGGACTCTAAATCTAGTAATAATGTGATTGAAAATGAATAACGCAATATTTTTTCAATCATATGTAAATGTAGGCATAGTCATGGCCCATTTAGTGAAATAATCAACTGCAACTATAATATACCCATGCCCCTTGGACGAAGTAGGCTTACATAACATAAAGTTGATACCCTATTTTGCAAAAGGGTCGACGACAATTATTGGATGAAGCGAAGCGGGGTGTGAGTGTGATTTATGATGAAAAACTTGACAAGATTGGAATTTCTTAACGTTGCCTATACAATATTTGAATATCAAGGGCCAGAAATACCCAGCGCGCAAGATTTTTTGGGTTGTGGCCATCCCAGAAAGATGACCACCACATGCTCCAAAGTGACAGTGATTTAAAACATGTTCAGCTTCTTCATGAGTTAAGCATCATCGTATAATAGAATCAATACCCCAGCGATATAAAGTGTCACTAATGATAGGTAATGTTTCGAATGATGACGAATACGATGGCCGTCTTCATGAGACTCTCTATCAAGGCTTTGAATTTCTTGAATTTATTAAACACTTCATCTTTTGATTTCAAAAAGTAAACCCAGGTTTTGCGAGAGTAGTAATCAATAAAAAGACACATAGTATACATACCCATTGATGGAGGTTGATGGAATTGGGCCACATACATCTGAGTGAATGAGCTCTAGGACTCCTTTTGCTTTACTATCTCTCTTCGGGAAAGGGTTCTTGATGTTCTTTCCTTGTGCACATCCATTGCACACACCTTCATGGTAAACCTTGAATTCTAGTAAACCTGTGACTGCCTTGCTTACATATGGTAATGCCTTGTAATTGATGTGAGCTAATCTTCTATGCCAAAGTTCACATGGATTCTCAATAGAATGGGTCAAGGCTACTTCTGAGTGACCCTTTAGCTTATACAAGCCACCTTCTTCTTTTCCAATAACAATTGCTTCTTCCATGGTTTTTCCTTTGGGCCACATGAGAACTTCTCCATCTATGAAGGAAACTTTGAATCCTTTCTTCTCTAAAGTTGAGATAGAAAGTAATTTCTTTGTCAAACCTGGTACATATAGTACATCCTTCATCTTCATTGGGGTCCCTGAATCAAGTTTGTAATTTGATTCTCCTACTCCTTTGATAGGGTATTGATAATCATCTCCAAGTGTAACTTTCTAGGGAAACTTCTTTTCTACGAGGCAAGAGAGAATGTCTCTTTGACCTGTCATCTGCTTGGAAGCACCATTGTCTATGAGCCAAGTGTCCTCACCGGGTGACACTGATCTTGATAGGGTAGAGATTAAGACATAGTCTTCAATCTGTTCTTTTATCATATTTGTGGGTGGCTCTTCATCTTCAATTGTATGGGCATGGTGCCTCTTGTTTCTCTTCTTGTATTCTTCTCGTATAGATGGAAAAATTTTAGCAATATGTCCCTTCTTGTCACAATGGTAACATTGGTATGATGAGAAATCTTTTTCTCTTCTTTGACCTTTCTGAAACTTCTAGAATCTCCTTGGAGGGTGAGATTCTTTATGAGTTTCTTTCTGGAATTAAGACCTCTTTCTTCCTCCTTTAGTATGAGTATCTAGGGCTTGATATTCATCTCTTGATAGTAATGCTTCTCGGTTAGCTACTCTTGCTTCTTCTTGAACACATTCTTCCCAAAGACTGTCAAAGTGTAGTTTCTCCTTTATGGCACAAATAGTTTGGATGAATGCATCCCAATGTCTTGTGAGACCATTAAGGGTTGTCATTATAAGTTTGTATTCATCTATAGTATCATCAATTGCTTCTAGTTGTTCTTTGAATTGTGATATTCTGGAGAAATATTCCTGAATTGTTTCTCCTTTTTGCATCCTTGTACTTTTGAGTCGAGTTCTTAGATTCATCTTCTAATTGATGTTCTTTCCTTCATACAATCTGGTTAGGGCATAAAACATTTCTTTCGGAGTCTTCTTTGAGGCCACTTGAGGAATCAAGTGATCTTTAATAGAATCTGAAATCATTCTCTTGGACCTAACTGTGTCCTTTTGGTGTTTTGCTTTATCTGCAGCATCGGTAGGTTGTGGTACATCTTCTTTGATGAATATTGCTAGGTCATTCTCTTCAATAATGAGTGCAATCTTATACTTCCAGGAACGGAAGTTTTCCACACCTTCTAACTTGCCAACAAGATTAGTGCTTGCAGACATCTTTACCCTGAGCTAAGAAAATGACAAAAAATTGAAAATGCTCAGAATTTAATTTTGAACTTACCAGGAGGTGCGCTTGGTTGAGGCCAGTAGCTTGGTGCAGTTATGATCCGGATTATTTTCAGCATGAAATGAGAGCAGAGATATAATAAAGAAATGCACAGAGATATCGCGGATATCCAATAATATAACATAAATGTATCAGAGATGCAACCATAAACACATAGATACAATAATACATGATTTATATTGATGAAATAAATGTACAGAGACTGTAAAAATACAAAGTGAAAGACTCGCTAGAATGGTGGCAGCTTATCTCTGAGAAGAGATGTGATGGCTACTCGCATTCGCAAGAAAATCATTAAAATGAGGCTGTAAAGGCCTTTTTACAATAAGCAGTAATGCCAAAAACTCTCGGCATCCAAAAACCTAGCCCTAGGAGATGAAGTGCCAAAAGTCATGTGGGCCCTGTTTGGGTAAGTTAGTACATCAACTTCCCGGGGTCATAACTTTTGTATATGATCTTTGTTTTAGGTGCATGATAGCCCGTTGGAAAGGTATCATCGAGGAGATTCATTTTAGGCACAATATCAAAAGAAATTTCATATTGAAAACCTATTTTACCCAAAAAAAAACATCGTTTAGGGCCTCAAAATGGCACTAGAAGTTAAAAACTACTAAAAATAGTAAATTACCAAAATTGCCAGAAAACAGTTTTGAGACAGTTGGAAAAGGTGGGTGTCCACCGATATCCACCTGGATCAAGTTATATTTTAGAAAATCAAAAATTTTCCCCTTCAAACTTGACCAGCAAAATGATGGACTGGTACTTCTAGTACTAGTTCTAGTTTCCTTGTTTTCTGGTACTTTTGGTTTTCTGGTTTTCTAGTACCGGTGAAAACTAGGGTTTCACTTTTCGAGATTTATATCCATTGAAAAAGTGAGATGAAGGTGCCAAAGAGTTCCCTAGGCTAGGGCGCACTTCCTTGATGATTTTTAGGATGAAATTCCTCTTCAATAAAAATCCTTAATTTTCTTGTACGACAACAGTGACGTTTTTCTTTATCCAATGAAAGATGCTCTCTTCAACTTAGTTCGGATACCATGTTAAGGTTTAAGCTATTATTAGGTTTCTTTTCAATTTACTAGATAAACATAGCATAGATAGGATCACTGAGAGAAACACAATCACAAGATACACAACATTTATCCTGGGAAACCCTCATGGGGGAGAAAACCCAGCAAAAACTTCCTTAATATAGATAGCCAATACAATGCCAAGACAATAAACCAAACACTAGAGAATATCCTTTACTGAGCAATGCACCTCTTTCTCTCTTCCTTCTTCAGGCAACTGGCAACTGTAGTTTCCTTCAAACTTGCGCACTAGATGAGTGAGTTGAGTGAGTGATCAAATGAGGCGTTGGCTTCCTTTATTTATACAAACTTGCAGGAGCTGGAAAGGTGTCTCTTCACTGGGCAGGACTGACTTGTCTTCTTAGTGGTTAAAACCACTTTAATTATCCTGAGGGCCGACTTCTCAATTTGCATAATATATTTAGGGTTTGACCAATCCACAAAAGGGATTTGGTTAATTACAATGCCCGACGTGATCAATCCACAATACTCTTTGCAGTTACAATATGTCGATAGGAATGGTCAATGTGATATTCCCTAAATTCCCCTAAGAGATAGTATCCCAAGTAAGAATGGGGGACTGAGGGTTTTGGAAGATATCAGGTGAAACAATGGATTTGATGTTGTTATCTACCATATTCATATTGGGACGGAAAGATGATTGATGATGGTAATCTTCCAACGGTGAATCTTCTAGCCTCATAATCTCCATTATGGACTCATCTGGTGGAAAATTATGTAAGAGATAATCAAGTGAGGATGGAGAGGAGTCGAGCCAGGATGGTAGAGAGTAAGGATATGATGCCACGAGATGTTGATCATTAGAATTTGAAATGTAAGAGGCAAATTGAATTGCATCATATGCGGACTCAACAAGACTAAGTGGCATGGTGTCACCTAGTAATTTAAGTTCATTCGGGCTAGGTACTACCCAAGGATCAAATGATTCAAGGGATCATTCCACCATAGCTAATATTATGTTTATTGTGGCCACCTGATGTGGGCGATCAGGGGCAGGTAAGGGAAAAACTCCCATGAGTGAGGAATCCTTGAGGAGACCTACACCGACACTCTCATACTCAAGATTGGATTGTCCCATAAAAGGGATATTGTTAGTATTATTGTTACAGATATTCGGTGTACAATAATCAAGTTGGTCAATAGTCACAATTTTCCCTTGATAAGGGAATTGCAATAAACGAAAGACTGAAGAAACGACAATGGTCATCGCATAAAACCAATTATGAACTAGCAACAAATTATAGTCCAAGGGCACATCTACTACTTCTACATCAATAGAAATGATTTTTCCCCCCAATTCCACAAGTAAAGAGTGAAAAATCCCATGAGGTGTGAAGCCACGTCCATCAAATGCTTTAAGGGTAGTTTGAGACTGGTTGATTCTAGGAGAGCCAATGGCTCTCCAACAAGATAAAGACATGACACATGTTGAGGCTCCTTCATCTAAAATAGTATGATGGATATTCTTCCCACAAACGATGGTATGAATTCAGATTTCAAGGTGGTGGGAGAGCCTCTATTAAAATATTCCAGATTAAACATGATAATATTTGATGCCTCTGGATCCACAGCTACAATGGTTAACAGTGGGGTTCTATATTGACTAGGACAATTTTGTAGAACTTCAAGCATCAACATAGTGCAAGGTGCATGTGCCAAATCTTCAATGATATTTTATTTTTGGGTGGCTCGGGCACTTGGATTAAATGTTGATTTTTGAATTTTTCTCCTAGGTAGGCGCAACATTGAGTCAAGAATAGGCTTCTCTATTTGAAGAGGGTCGGAAGGTGGAGGAATATTGGAGGTGGAAGGCTTGTCAGGAGCACCTCCATTTTTGTTAACATTGTTTTATGGAGGAGTGTCATATGTATTATCCCTAGTCATTAAAATAATTGTCTCATTACACATAAAGGCAGTGGCGCTTGAGGAGGCATCCCCATGGTGAGGATGACCTACGTTTCCCCCTTGCGAAGGGGTATGATTTTGGGTAACCTTTTGTTGTTGTTGAGATGGGAAAGGATCAGTTAACACTATCGGTTGGGAGGTTCCTTTTAGAAATTTGTTGACTTCCTCACAACGAGGACAATCTTTTGGATAATGGTCATCTAGGCAAATTAGGAAATGAAACTTTGTCTTCCTTTTTGGTTTTCTGTCAACAATCATTTGAGTTTTTGTACCCTCCTACTAGTTAGAAGATTTTTTGGATTTACCCTTGTTTTTCTTCTTTCCTCCAGGTTGTTGAGATGAAGTGGATTAAACCACGTTCATCTTGGAGGTTTGCATAGAAGAAGAACCAGATTTGGTATTTGTACCAATTTGTGATGAGGTTGGGGTGGAGGCTATGTGGCCTTATTTCCCAGACGATTGGGTAACAGATTGTAGTTTTACGAATCCCACCATACCATCGGCATCGGATTCTAAGGATAGTTGTGATGGATCGTTCAATGGTCGAGGAGCATGAGGAATCCTATCATAAAGTGTGTCGTAATGGGAATATACTAGGTCTAAGTATTGAGCACGACTGATTTCCTGCTCCTCAGTAACATCACCTCCCATGGGAACATCTCTATCAATGGGTGGTCGGAGTGACTTTGTGAACCAATCTGTCAAGAGTTGGTCCGAAATTATAGCTTTAATTAACTACCATTGTTTCCTCCATTCGTTAATATGATCATATATATGAATCTAGGTGGATTGCATGAGCAAGGTTAGAAGCTCAGTATCGATCTCATACCGGATAGGCAATTGAAAATGAGTCAAAAACGCCATGGCAAGAGAATTAAAGTCAACAAAGGAGTTTTGTGCCAGCTCGATATACCATTTTTCTATTGAATCTGTGAGCGTTCTCTGGAAAAATCTTAATCGAATGGAATCATCCATCAAGGAGTTAGAAGAACACCAAAGATGGAAGGTAATTACATGGTTGTTAGGATCTTCTCCAAGTTTCTCGTTGAACTTCGGGATATCAGAAGGTAGTATGGCAGGGATGGGTGGCAAGAATGGGATCATTAGTCAACTGTGACAAATCTGGTAGATCTAACGTAGCTAGAAAAGGAAGTTATGGGTTGGATTGTGAATACTAGTAATACCGATGTGGCATCAATGTACCAGTAAGACCATAAACAGGTTGTGATAGCATTGTAAAACCCGATGGTCCTCCCATATACTATTGTTGAGAGGTTTGGGGAGCAGGAAACATGGGTTTCATGGTTTGAGCAGGAAAATCTCCTTGCAGAGGGATGCCCATCGGATTAGGTTCACCCCATGGAGCATTCGCAACTCCCAAATAGGGTAGCCCAGTATAGAGGCCTAAAGGGCCTGTCATAATGGTTTTCCCCCAAGCTTGAGGTTGGCTTCCAGTAAAGGATTACCTTGGTTGGTTTCTAGAAAGGGATTTCCCCCAAACCGATTGTTGTCCCCAAATGAGTTGTTTCCCCCATGTTGATTGTTTCCCTAAAGTTGGTTGTTTCCCCAAAGGTGGTTGTGTAACATGGGTCAACAACGTTCCCCACAAAGGATAAGTGCCAATAGTAGTGATGTGTGTCAGAGAAACTATCTCATGTTTAAGTGGGGGTATCACCACTCTATCTGTATAGTAACGTGGGGTTGTATACATGCCATAATATGGCCTATTGTACATACTAGGTGGTAATTGGTAAGAAGAAAAAGAATCAATAAACCTTGTGGTTGGAAGTTGAAAAATTAGCGAGTTATAAGGACTAGTAAAAGAGGGATTTGCGGGAGGGACATGGCCTTCCTCGATGATTTTGACTGCCCCTTCAAGTTGGTCACTTAAGGGATCTACGCTTCCAACTTCATAAGCAATTTCTTCATTAATAGTTCCTTTGTTGGAAGGGTTGTGTGGAATCTTGTGCTCTTCAGGTTCCAACCCTTGAATTCTTTGAGATCTTTGGAGATTGTGGTCGGCCACAATGAAAATATAAAAGAAACAATGATCCCTAAGGCCAACTATGAATGTTGAAAGAACACACCTCTAGGAAATCTAAAAGGAATAAACCAAGAAAACAATAGGTGAAAGGATCTTCTGGAGATGGGATATCAAGACTTCAACGAATATATGAGAAATAGTTACGATAATCTTCACACAATAATTCCCCAAGGTGGAACTAAGAGCATGTAGTGAAATACCCTCTCGGTTCGTTGAAGTTGAGATTGAAAGTCTGTCGCGGGTACCACAAGGAACCTTCTTTGCGGAAGGAACCCCCCTTGCAGTCACATGTGTGGAATCCTAGGAGAGGTAACTATGTTTACCAATTCACAACGAATGGCTCGGGGGGTACAGTCGACAGTCAAGACTATAAAATGGGACTAGGAATACTGGACATAAATATGCAACCCAAAAACTAAGAAGAAGTGGTGTCACCCCGAGGACATGCCACGCTTCAAAGCCCCAAACTTGCAATAGTCCAACTAGGTGAAAGGAAGAGGGGAATTATCAACCAATAATTTTCCTTGACCTCGTGTTTGACTCCTATGTTAGAGGGGATTTCCTAACTAATGTTAACTACTACTATTGGATTTATCTCTCTCTAGTGTTCTACAATCTCATTTAGTAGCCTTGGATAGTTTACTCGCTTCACCCTAATCCAAAGGCACTATCGTTGGTGTGCTATAAAAAAAAATGTCTAATTGATTTTATTAAGCACGTTGGTTGATTTTAATGGATTTTTCTTACTCAAAAGGGTGTACGAATATGCAATTGATGATGTGATGACTTGACTCCAAAACCATGCAGAAAGAATGAAATGCAAATATTTTTCTTTCAATGAATTCTATATGCAAAAAGGAGAAGAGATATTTTTCTTCTTAATGCAAAGAAAGACCTAATGCTATGAAACTTTCACCAAAATGCCAAACTATCAAAATAATGTCCTTGAAATCCCAAACCAAAGACAAGCTCTAAAATATGTACCAAAACACTCCAACTATGAATGTATAATGCAAAAACTTTTGTTTTTTTCTTTTCAAATTGCATGAAAACTCAAGATAGACTCTTCTTTGCTTTATCTTTCAATCTAAGTAAAAGAACTCAATGACACTCACAAAGGATCCCAAAGCTAAAGAAGATGGAGAAAACAAGCACTCAAGAATTAAAAGAATCCAAACACAAAGATGATTTCAAGACTTGTTCAAAGGAGAATCCAAAATGCAAAGTAAAGGAAAATCATTTAATGGAACCTCAAAAATCAAGTATCAAAGATAAAATTCAAAGTTTCAATAAGCCCCAAAATAGCTCAGAACTTTTCCAAAGAGAAGAGGATCGAGAGACTCAAAAAAACAAGCTTAATATAACATAGGAAACCTCTAAATCAAAGAAAAGGATCCCAAATCAATCATGTAAAACACTTTAAAGATTTTGGAATCAAAGAGATAGAAGTTTGGACACCTATAGTTGATGAGGACCAAACTTCTAATGAAATGGACTAAGCCAAAAGGATCAAATTAACCTAGGGAATCATGAGCATTTCTCAACTTTGAAGAAAATGCAAACTCAAAAGAGGCAACAAAACATGTGATAATCATGGAACTTTACACCATCAAAGATTTAATCAAGTAAGGAGGATCCTAAGAAAAATGTATGAGACAAAGCACAAATAGACAGACAACAAAACAAGTTCCAAATTCACTCAGAACAAGGACTATTGCTCCTACAACTATGCAGACAGGGTGATGAAAGGGGATTATCGATCCCTAGGACACTGTGGGGGGGGATGAATAGGGTATTATCACCTTGTACTCCCTTATGGGGGAGGGATGAAGTTCTAAGAGTGGTGTAAAAAGTAAAATTTTGCCCAGATCTGAGGTGAGGTCAAGTGTTTGACTCAATGAACTTCCCAATGACAATGAGGGGAGGGGAGAAATAAAAAAAAAAGCATCAAAAATATCAAGGAACAAGCAAGATTCAAAAGGCTAGAAGATACCAAGGAAACACTAAAGAGTCTTATCCCTAGTGGACTCACCAATTTTCTGTTGTGGTAAAGTTCCCCCTGCGGACAAGTGAAACCTCCCTTGGATCAAGACCCCTTCTTTGATCGAAGACAAAAGGAAAACTAATGGTGAACTACTTTCTCGTAGACCTATTTCAACAATTAGAATTAGAAGAAAGAGATGAATGACACACCTTTTTACGATGGTTTTCCTCACTGCTCCAGCCTTTGATCTTGATTTCCAAGCTCCTAAGCGCAATAAAATACTTGCAAAGAACAAAGTGGAACCTCCTTCTTCTACATTGTATTGTTAAGTAAAAATAGATCTATCTATGATGAATATAACAACAATAGGCATGCATATACTTGAATGCATAGACATGAGAGGAATAGGCAAGTTATGTATTAATGGAAAGCCAACAAAATGTTAGAACTTATGATATCAATTGTGACGTTGCAACAACTCCTCCATTTTGTCCCTTCCAGCCCCTTAGATCTCACGCAATCATAAGTATGATTCTCTCAATTCTCCTCCCTTTCACTCAAGCATGGCCTTCATATTATAGGCTTGGAAGCATCACAACCATATGATAGTTTTGAGGAGAGGATGTGGTTAAAAAAGGATTTGGATCAACCAACAATATTGAATTTACCTTGAATAGGAGATAGCTCGAACCAATCCCTTAACCAATTGAGAAATCTCATAAACTACCTCATAAACCAATGCATGATGGTTGCAACAACATCATTGTACTATAACTTTATACGCGGGGAGATGAGTAAGGGACTACCGCTCCCTAAGATACTCTGGGGGAGTGCCCCATAACTATGCACAGGGAGATGAGTAAGGGACTACCGCTCCCTAAGATACTCTGGGGGAGTGATGATCAGGGTTTTATCCCTCCTTGTATTTGGGTATGTGGGCGATGAAGTTCAATTAAGGCCAAAATCTCAAGGAAAAAGATGGTATTTCGTCCTCCAACTGATGGGTTTCTTCTTCAAGATGTCTAGGGAGTATGACATACATTTTCTCATGGTGATGAAGTTGCGACACTTGGTAAAGTGAGACACTTAGGTGTATAACAAATGTGACACTTAAGTGTGACATTTGGTGGTGCGACACTTATGCCACTTAGGTGTGACATTTGTTAATGCGACACTTACAACACTTAAGTGTGACATTTGATAGTGTGAGACTTAGGTTTGTAACACTCTTGGATAAGAAGAATATCAAAACTGTGTTCAAACCCCACAAAACCCTCAAACAACTTCTCAGAATAGCAAAAGATAAATCTAACCCGGTGTTTGGCCCAGGAGCCTACCATATTTTGTGCTCCTGTGGGAAATCTTACATAGGCCAAACTAGAAGAACATTTAAATCTAGGATTAAAGAGCATATAGCTGATATTTCCCATAACTGAATCTCAAAATCATCTATTGTCGAACACTCCTTTAAATCCAAGCACCTTATTTTCTTTAACCAAACTAAAATCTTAGCCCCAACCCCTCATTACTCCTCCCATCTCATTTGAGAAGCCCTCGAAATCGAAAACATCCTAATAACTTTAACCACGAAGATGGCGACAATCTTAGCCATTCTTGGAAACCCACTATTCATCACCTTAACCATTATACCTTCGCCTTTGAGACTATCCTCCAGCCCCTCCCTCCTACTTGTTTGACCAAACAAATCCCAAGTTTCTATCTACTCCTCTCTTGACATATTATCTCCAAATCCTTAATACTTTTGTTGTTCTCTTTATTTTATCACATTTATTATTATTTTAATCTCTCTCTTAACCTAATCTCCCCCCTTTACTTTACATTTTATTATTAAACTCTTTTCTTCAATTTTATTTTAATCATTATCTCTCCATTTAATTATTTTATCATTAATCTCCCTTAACTTTTTCTAATTTATCTCTCCTTAATTATTATCTCCATCCTTTATTATTTTATTATCTTTATTGAATATTGCTAATTTTACCATCCCCACAATTTCCACAACTCCAACCTATCCCTAATTTAACACATGACTATTCTAATTTATTACTTTATTATTATCTCAATTTTAGACTTTATTATATTTTTAATACTTTTAATCATTCTTATTTTTCATCCACCCTAAGAAACCCACTATCCATCACCTTGGCCATTAGACCTTTGCCTTTGAGACTATGATCAAGCCCCTCCCTCCTACATGTTTGACCAAACGAGACCCAAGTTTCTATCTGCTCCTCTCTTGACATCTTATCTCAAAATCCTTAATACTTCAGTTGTTCTCATTATTTTATCACTTTTATTATTATTATCGCACTCTTAACCTAATCTCTCCCTTGACTTTACATTTTATTATCATACTCTTTTCTTCAATTATATTATTAATTCTCTTTAATCATTATCTCTCTCTTTAATTACTTCATTATTAATCTCACGTGACTTTTTCTAATTTATATCTCCTTAATTATTATCTCCGTCCTTTATTATTTTATTATCTTTAATGAAGATTTTTAATTTTACCATCCCCCCAATTGCCACAACTCCAACCTATCCCTAATTTAATACCTTATTATTCTAATTTATTACTTTATTATTATCTTAGTTTAAGACTTTATTATATTTTTAATGCTTTTAATCATTCTTATTTTTCATCCACCCTAACAACCTCATTCACCCCATTATATTAAATTTATTGATTACCTAATGCCAATGCATATTTTCAATTTGTCTATTACATGTAATATGTATTACATATTACATGTAATATGTAATATAATAGTCTGTTATATTTATAAACCCCGACACTCTTTTAGAATATATTAGTTGCTTATGTCCCTGATGATCGGTGGAGTGTCCACTTGAAACGTTAGACCTTTCAAAACTCCACACACAGTTTTGATTCAGAGGTTTATCTAGTATTATGATTAGTTGTGGAAACTTGCATACTCAAACACCATGGTATCAACTGGATGTCACATTGACTCTGATCACTCACACATATAAGGCTAGTCATGCATGGATTTTCAAGAATATTCTAGAGGGTATAGAATCCTATCTAATCAGGAGTTAGGGCATGAAAAAATCATCACCCTAACCCTAGTCTATTACCATGTCATTTTAATAGTAGGCTACTAGGAAAGGAAGGGGTTCCACTCTTTTTTTATTGATTTACTATTCCATGGTTGAGTAGAGCAAAGGAGTGGAATGTTGTGAGCATAACAAAGGAAGTAGAAGTTTGTGTAGGAGCAATTTAGTCCACAGTTCATGTTGCAACTCCATAGTGAGTTCACCATTATTTGTATTAGCATTTCATACATGAGAAGAAAATAGCAAGGCATAGTCTTCACCTTATGGTTGGGTTTTCCCATACTGGGTTTCTGATGGTATATCTTGTGCTCATTGTGTGGATGTGTGGTGTTTATTGTTTTAGCTTCTTTTATTTCATTCTCAATTTGTTTCAATCATTGCAGTGCTACACTTGTAACATTAAGTTATATTAACAAGTAAATACTACATAATCAAGATATTTTGTTGAAACTTGTAAGAATTATTGTGACAAATTATCCTAATAGAATATCCACTCAATTTACATATCATATCGGTATCAAAGCAGTTCCCTTTGGTGTTTTTTGTGGGATATTGTAGGATCAATAAAAAATTTCAAACAAAGAAGTCTCAAACCCTAGCCATGATGTATGAGTACATTAACAATCTAAGGGATGACTTAGAGGAGAGATTCACAAAGCTAGAAACACAAACCTTTGAGATTTTCTGCAATATGGTGATCCTCATAGTAGCTTTAGAGAATAAGTTTCAACCTCTTTGGGAATTTGGTATCCCTAACTCAAAATATATCTTTGAAGGGAATTTGGAGACAAAGATGAACTAGAAAAATGGCCAAAAAAAGAGCCATAGAAAGAGAGACCAAGATCTATCATCATCTCTTCCCAATCTTTGTTCAAAGGGGGAGAAAAAGTGGACATCAAACATATCAAGGTGAGATTGAAGTTCTTAAGTTAAGTCAATGGTTGCAATAGTTAAAAGGCCATTTCAATGCTCATAACATAGGAAAAGAACAAAATATATTATTTTCCCAACTAAAGTTGGAGGGCCATGGACAAACTTAGTGGAAAATTCACGCAAAGACACTCAAGATAGAGGGTCATCCTCCAATAACTAAGTGGGAGGTGTTTAAAATCCTCATTTGGTCTCAACTTTACCCTATTGAGTCCAAAGAGGACCAATGGACCCATTAGCATTACTTTTGATATAAGCAAGGGCATATCATACAAGGGTACACCAATGAGTTTAGAAAATAAATTATTATGTTGGAAATATCTCCCAATAACCTAGATGTACTCCCCAAGTGAGTCTAGGTCATCTCAACAGTCATTTAAGGAGGAGTGTGATGCTCTTTAAACCTAATACCTTTGACAAGGCTTGTGTGCAAGCACAATATCCCGAGATGGATAAGAAGAAAGGACAACCAAATGGTTACAATCAGATAGGCCAACAAGGCACTTTTAAGGAGGGAAAGAAGACAATAACCTCTTCACATCAGTGCAAAAATCCCAACAACCACTGTAATCATTGTAACATCAATGGCCACACTTAAGATAAGTGTTTGAATCTACATCTAGAGATAAATCCAAATAATTACAAGAAGGAGGCCAAGAAGAAGAACATGTTAGCTATGGATTTAGGAAACTATGTAGAGATCAGCTCGGATGTATACAAAAATATTGTATGGACTATAGCATAGAAGGAGGTGAAATTGAGAAGAACCCATCCCATGGAATACAAGGATAGTATTAACTCTTTGTTAATCCCTGGACAAATACACATGATATGTATAAAACCCCTTATTATTCCCTAGATATTGAATTATTACATTTCTAGTAGGTCGGCTAGAACCCTTCTTTGCACCCTTTCATTATAATTGTAACCCTATGTCTCTTGTATATAAATATATATAGAACCATTCTTTGCACCCTTTCATTATAATTGTAACCCTGTGTCTCTTATATATATATATATATATATATATATATATATATATATATATATATCTCAAGGAGATCTAGTATTAAGATCATCTTATCTCATCTCATATTGTGATCTGAAGTTTATATATTGTGAAGGAGGTTTCCCCCTCAAAGTGGACTGAATTTTATTGAATTCTTATCACTTTTAAGGCATTGGGTCATAACATTTGGTATCAGAGCTCAAGGTCTTGGGGATTCGTTAATGCATCTGAGACACCTTGGAATTTTCGCTATAATTTTTTTTCTACAAAGTTTCAGAAGGAACTCCTTGGACGATATTTAAAAAATGGATCAAGGTACTTGGGGTTAAAATTTCAGCTCCTGAGGCTCTATAATTTCGGAGATATAGCATGTGCAAGCTCAGGTTCTGGAATCATCCTGAATTTAGTCATCGCGGAATTTTTTCTATAAAAAAAAATTGTGATGTTTTAGACATTGCAAATCGAAGGATATTCATATAAATTAGCAAGGTATTTGTGATAAAAGTTTATCTTCTGGATCATCCTACTTTTTTAGATACTCCCTATATAAGATAGGGTAGTTGACTAGTCATATTAACTAGTCTCAAATAGGTGTTTCGAGTAAAACAATGATATCTTTTTCAGTGAGTATCCAAATTAAGTGAGACCCATTGCATTGTACAGTGAACAATATTTAGTATTTCTGGTGCAAGTTTCAAAATTCAATATCAGATATCGTGCTCTCGGCATGCTTTACAACTACGCTCTCCTGGAAGGGACAAAAAACAGCAAGGAGTGGGGAAGTTACCATAACTTCCACTTGGCACATCCAATTTTGATCAGGCATATGGAATTGCAGAGAGGACATATCAGAGAACTATAGAACAAAATTTCAGACCCAAAAGGGCCAAAATTTTAGAGATGCACCAGAAGGAAGGTCAGCCAAGAGGACAAACTCCAAATTAAGGTTTTTAAAGGTACGTGACTTACAATTGGCATAATTATTTTTGGAATATTTGTTTCAGGTGATTTGAAATTTGTGATAAATATAGAATAGCGGATTATTATTATTACTCCATACGGGTCCCAAAAATGTGACAACACCTATTAAACCTCCAGAAGTCTCATATACGACTCAAGAAGAAAATGAGGACATACATAACAAGTTGTCGAAATTAGAGGAACAAATTAAGAATGTGAGTGAAAAGTCTAATAATTGGGTAAAATCGTGAAGACAAATTCAAGTAATGGAAGGGAAGATGGATGGCATGGAAAACAATATGGAGGGTATGAAAAACAAGATGGATGATATGGAAAATAAGATGGAAGAAAATAAGAATGACATAAAAAGGGAAATACGAAATTCGATGAAGGAAATGGAAAATATGTCGTCCATGATATTTCAAGCTATAGATGAGAGATTCCCTGAAGGAGACATAAAAATGGAATGGAATCATGAAAATAAAGGTAGTACTCATGCTGAACAAACTGCCAATAATAAGCCATTTAGTGAATCTAACTCTAATAGTGGAGTTAATTCTAGTGGGGGTCCTAAATTCAACTTTCTCAAAATTGAATTAAAGAAGTTTGATGGTACAGAGGCATTTACTTGGGTGAACCAAATAGAGTAATATTTTGAACTACATAATATTATGGATTATAAGAAAAGGATTAACATATCAACCTTGAACATTGAGATAAAACTATATCAATGGTATCAATGGATAGAGAAAAGGTAGCCCCCTTTATATCACTACATTTGGGGTTTATTTACAAGAGACTTAGAAGCAGAATATGGGAAAGTTTGGGAACAAGACTACTTTAGTCAATTGACAAGAATCAAGCAATTAGGTGATATTGAAGAATATAATTTAGAATTCCTAGTACTGGCCACAAGGGTGGATAACCTAAGTGATGAACATTTGTTGGAAGCTTACATGGATGGATTAAAAGAAGACATTAAACATGAACTTTTCTTAAATAACCTACAAGTATTATGGAAGCTATGCAAAATGCTCATCATATTCATGCCAAAAATAAGGCTACACACAAGTATAACATTAGAGGCAAAGATTGTTTTGGGGGTCATAAGACAACCATATCTCAACCAACAAGGTTGAGACCTCAGAAAATGGATGAAAGAAGAGAAAAAGGATTATGTTTCAATTGTGACATCAAGTACAGTAAAGGGCATAAATGCGGTGAGAAGAAATTATTGTACATAGATTGTGAAGAGGAAGAAGATAGTGTACCTAAACCAACAAGGTTGACACCTCAACAAATGGATGAAAGAAGAGCAAAAGGACTATGTTTCAATTGTGACAGCAAGTACAGTAAGGGGCATAAATGCAATGAGAAGAAATTATTCTACATAGACTATGAAGAGGAAGAAGATCAAGAATTTGAACCATCACAAGACCCAAATCTAGAAGAGGCTTCTCCAACAATACCTTATCATGCTTTGGTCGGCATCATTACTCCACAAACCCTAAAGATACAAGAATACATCAAAAATAAAAATCTAACAGTATTTATTGATTTAGGTAGCACCCATAATTTCATCAATTACAAATTAGCAAAAGATCTCAATTGTTTTGCATATCCTGCACCATAGTTTCAAGTAATGATTGCAAATGGAGGTACCATAAATTATTTAGGGAAATGCCATAGTATTAAGCTCAACATGGGGGATTATTTTCTGTATAGCCCCATGATTTCCATCCAAATGGGGGGTTTTGTTGTTGTATTAGGGATCCAATGGTTGCAATCACTAGGAATAGTGGCCTTTGATTTTCAAAATATTTTTATGAGATTTTCCCTTAATGGAAAGGAAATTGAGCTTATAGGTATCCAACAGAAATCCTCTAAAGTGATAAGCTCTAATAGCATGGTAAAATTACTCAAAAAGGGACACCAGGGTTTAATTGCACAATTGTGCTCACTTGATGTTCAAACATATATAGCCCCGGCTCCATCAGATCTCCAAATAATTATCAACAATCATTCCAAGGTATTTGGTGAAATTGCTAAGGGTCATCCACCTACTCGAGACCATGACCAAGCTATTCATTTGTAGCCAGGAAGTGTACCACCTAACATTATGCCTTACAGGTATCCATATGCACATAAGAGTGAGATTGAACGCATGATCAAAGAAATGTTAGAGGCTGGCATCATTCAACATAGCCAAAGTTCTTTCTCTTCACCAGTGGTGTTGGTTACAAAAAAATATGGCTCATGGCTTCTGTTTCCATGTTATAGACAACTCAACAAAATGTACATCAAAGATAAGTTTCCTATCCCTGTCATTGATGAATTATTAGATGAATTACATGGAGCAAAATTCTTTACTAAGTTGGATCTTCGTTCGGGATATCATCAAATCAGAATGAGACAGGAAGACATTCCTAAAACAACTTTTAGAACACATGAAGGTCTTTATGACTTTTTGGTTCTGCCATTTGGACTGACTAATGCACCTTCAACATTTCAAATCTTGATGAATTATATTTTCAAGCCCTTCATTAAAAAAAAAATTGTTAGTATTTGTTTATGACATACTAATCTACAACAAATCTTGGGAAGAGCATGTACAACATGTTCACAGAGTATTCAAACTATTGGAAGAGAAACAACTTTATGCAAATCCTTCCAAGTGTGCCTTTGGGGTTCAAGAAGTGGAATATTTGGGTCATATTGTATCTCATGAAGGTGTCGAAGAAACTTTGTTACACATCAAATTTCCACACCTAGGTACCTCGCCCTAAGTGTCGCAAGTGTCGTAAAAGTGTCATATGCACCTTGCTAAGTGTCACATACACCTCGACACCATTAAATAACATATGTCACAATCCCTAGTCAATGTGGAGGAGAAATATATTATATGAAGGTCACAATACCATGTGCACATGAATTAGTTATTAATATTCATGAAAAGGAAATTAATTTAGTGTGAGAATCCACCTCACATTTGGTTTCCTATTTTTAAGGGGAAGTTGAGGATCTAATGGATGGTTGAAATATTTCCTCCTTAAAATTCTTGAGAGATATTTCCTCCCTAAAATCCTTAAGAGATATTTTCTCCCTAAATATCTTGGAGATCACATTTTAGTGGATCTGATGAGTGACCTTCTCCATGGTGGTTAAGCCTCCAAATCCTATATAATGAGAGTTTTCCATGGAGAAGAAAGGTAGATTTGAGGTATCAAACTTATGATCTTGGGATAAAGCTTTTGGATATCAAACCTATGATCTTGGAAGCATCATGCGAGGGCTGGACGAGGAGGACTTGGAGAGGTTGTTGCAACTGCATCTATAGATTGTAAGTGTCTTTTTAATGTTCTCATTGATATATGCATGGCCTATTTCCTTCAAGTTTGTGTATTATTGCATATTCTTGTCTATTATGGATGAATTTGGTTTAAACTAATCTTGGTAGAGTAGGAAGTCTTTGTTTTTCTTCGTTGTCCATTGCGTGGAAGGTATTGTGTCATGCTAAGGAGCTTGGAGATCAAGTTCAGATTGGATTAAGTGAGGACAAGCTTTGAAACAAGGTACATCATACCTTCTCCCTATCTTTATTTTTATTAGATTAACTATATTTAAAGGGATGTTAGTGTCCATTTGCATCTTTTTGTCTTGGTAGTAGGGGTCCAGATTCCAAGGGGATATTCACCTGTCCGCAGGGGGATTTTCCTATAACAGAAATTGGTGACTCCACCTGGGAAGGACAATGACTTGTCATTCCTTGGATCGTCTCTACCTTTTGCCCACATTTATATCATTTTTATTGTTTTTTCCTGATCTATTTCCTTTCTCCCCTCTTCATTGACAATTTCACAAAATTCTGGGAATTCTGGGTGATTTTTTCTTAGTTTTAAGCCTTTATTCTGAGTTTCTGGGAAGGGTAGCGCTCCCCTAGAGTGTATATCATGGTGTTGATCTGTAATAAAATCTCCTTTGTAGTGTATATCAAAGCGCTACAACACTCTGAACCCTTGAAAACAAGAGCGTTGATCTCCTTTTTTGATGATTTTTTCCCTTTTCTGCTCAGTTATTCCTAATCTATCTTGCAGAGATTCTTGCCCAAAGTTTGTATTTTAGATTGTGGCTTTGTTTGGGTTGAATATTTGGTACTTATAACTTCTTTTTTTGTATTTTTTGAGCTTGCAACCTCTTCCAAATTGCGAGATTGATTCGCCTTTTTTTCTTGGTTTGGTTTGAATCTTGCGAAGTTTCGGGTTATCTGACTGATTGAAAAGGTCTACAAAGGTTTGTTGGTCTTAAGTTAATTTTCAAATATTTCCTTTTTGAATGATTTGAGACTTCATGCTTACCACAAACTAGCTTGGATTTCTCTATCCTGCTACTCGTTTTGTCAAGAAAGTGGAGTGATTTATCTTTATCCTTATCAGTTTTTGGATTTTTCTCTGAACTTTCTTGTATTCCTTGAATGCTTGTTGATTGTCGAGTCCTTGATTGAGTAAGTTATCTTCATTCAGTTCTCATTATCCTGTGAGTGCATGATTTGTTTGAAATCCTTTTTGCTTCATTTCTTTTATGTCTGCATTCGACCCTTTCATTTTGATTGAAAGTAAAGGAGGGTTAAAGGATTTTCATTTGTTGTCTTTATATATTAGAATCAAACAAAGAAGATAATTGCATTCTTTCTATTGGGTAGTCTAGATAAATAGGTTGCATTTAGCAAATTGAATTTGGGAATTGGGTGTTTTGTTGAAGAAAGTTGAACCTCTTCTCCATCCCATATGTAGGATTCATTGAAGAAAATATTTGCATATCATTTTTTCTACATTCTTTTGGAGTCAAGTCTACAATAGCATCAGTTTCACTTTCGCACCCTTGAGTAAACAACAGCCCTAAAATGAAGCGCTTATAAAATTGATCAGACACTTTTATATTATCTGGTAGCAAACCTACATTAGTTTAAAGTATAGGGATTTGGAATAGGTTGTGAGGATAACTTTCCAAATCCATCAGACAAATATAGAATCTTGTGCTAGGGATCGGTAAATCCAATTGTTCATATAAGAATAGTCGAGATCCCTCTTTCACACAGGGGTTAAACATGAGAATGTGTGCTAGAGAGCAGCGGAGATTTCCTCTCTAAAGCTTAACCCACGTAGCATAAAGATCGTATATTGGGGGTTCTTCCTAAGAAACGACTGGTTTCATTTGGTCTCGGAGCTTCGTGAATCCCAGATCCATTCAGGGTTCTTAGTAGTGTTTCATTCCACTTGTCTTCAGTTCTCTTGAAGAATTTCAGACATGTTATACTTCCCATATGTTTTTTCCCAACTATCGACTGTACCCGCCCGAAGGTTGACTGCAAGTTGGTAACCTTAGTGGCCTATATCTGTAGGGTTGATACATAAGGTGATGGTGAAGGGGAGTCTTTGTTGTACCTGCATCAGACGTTGGTCAAACTCACTCATTTCGGGAACCTTGGAATTTACACCGCAGGTAAAATGAATTGTGGGAACTTGCACTAAAGACATAAATTTTATTAGCCGGGGTTGCCGACGTAATTGATCCACTCTATCCCAACCCCTTCTATATTGATCTTGTGATGTTGGATTTCATCACCAACTAGGTAGTTTCATTGTGGATGTTGGATTTCATCACCAACTAGTGGTTTCATTGTGGGAAGGTTTGTTTGATTTCTTTTTTCTTAGATTTGTAGTGTGTGTTGCTTGTTTTCCTTAGTGGACCTTAGGTCAAGTCAGTGTCAATGGCGTTAACTCCTGGGAGTACCAACAAAGGAACCCATTTTCCCGAGGAACCTTTTGCCTTTCCTTCTTTTGGAAATGTTGGTCCTCCGTGCGTTGCCACACTGAGTCTTCCGAGACTCATGATTGGATTACCGGTTTGGTTGTTCCCCACTCCAATGATCTCAAATCTTCCCAGTGCCTCGGATGCACCTAATGCTTTATATGTAAGCACGCCACCCACAAATCAACCTCATGTCGACCTTTCTCCTTCTTCACCCGTCAGGTCTCCTTCCCTTTCTTCTTCTTCTCCTAGTGAAAGCTCTAAAGCAAGTAGCCAACTTGATAAGAAGAAGAAGAAACAGAAAGACAAGAAGAAGAACAACAAGAAAGGGACCAAGCCTCCAACCACATCAGATCACGTTGTAACCAAGCAACCAACTATTATTAATCGTACTGAGTGTGTTGATAAAGTCGATGTTGAGGAAAAGATATGAAATAATCTTACTCAAGCATTTTAAGACTCTGCTTGTCTAGAGAAAAGTAGACAAGAATATCACCCTATGTTTATAGCCAACACATATAACATCCTAAATCACAAGTATTAATTACGAGTGCTTAGGCTAGTCTTTTATCAACAAAAAGCTTGGTGGAAATTTAATTTTTATGTAATTTTCTGAACATATCAATTGCTGAAATAAATGTAAAGATAGAAGTAAAGTCACCAAGATGGTAATCAAGACAAATGAGACATAAAGAAATCCTTTATTTCATTCAGATTCATCAAAGAGTCATTTTCTTTACAAAATCTCATGCAGAAATTTTGGACCAAAGTCAAACTTAGACATCCCCGATAGAACATACAAAAGGACCTCTGACAAAAAACCAAAAATGAACTCTAAAAGTTGTATCAGCTTGTCACAGATTGCTTCCCAGTCGACTCTGTACAATAGCCTTTGTTAGTCATGAAAATTAATTCACAAACAGATAAGTCTACACAAACTATCAAAGATAGATCAACACCTCTGAAAAACAAGTGTCTGAATGATGTGATTCAGCCCTGAATATTGTTGTCTACAATAAGAGCCTGCTATCATAAAAGAGAATTATGCTTGTGATGAATAATGAATGAATGAAAACTGAATTATCTCAACATAAACTCAAAAAGAAAACCTTAGTATGCTTCTGCTTCTATCCTCCCCTTTGTTCCTCCCTTTTTTTTTGCTTTTAAACAAATTAGAATTGGTTGAAGTAGTTGAACCAACTCATTAGTTAAGTTAATTAAAAGACTCAACTAACTTTAGCTAGGGGGAAAAGTAAAAATAATAATAGGGTTATAAATAAATAATAACTAGTAGGTGGGACCCCTTGTGACTCCCTTTAGTTCATAAAAATCATAACATAACCATTATTTAAGTAAAACACACTGCCTTGCATCTCCCATCAACATATTCACTTTTGGCAAATTTAGCTCATGAAATATGAAATTATTTTCAAAAATATTACTCATATATCCAAAACAAAACATGTTGTCCAAAATTTCCTGAAGTCAACTGTCATCAACAATGGATAAAAATAAAAACTCAAAAGCCATATTTCTCAGACTGTGATGCAACCCTTCCTTGATTGTTGTTATCACTTTTTGATTTTCCTGAATTTTCCTTTGGCTGTGTAGAGGCTTTAGGCCTAATATCACCGATCAAGTGGGAAAAATTGTCCCTCAAATGCATTCGGGAAGACACAAATTTGTCAGCGCCATTGGAGGGTGAGGAAGGGGCAGCAATTTCTTTTCCTCTTTCAAGGGCATGGTGGCCCTCAGTTTTCAATCTCTTGCTAACATGGTAGGATTGCACTGGCGAGTGGTCAGGGTCAGTTTGGACAATGGCGTTAATAGGTAGAGGAGCAGGCAAGGACAAGTTGGGCCAGCCACGATGTTGGGAGATTGTCGGGTGGACAATATCCTGCCATTCATCATTTTCTGGAACCTCTGGTTGTAATGAGACGTGAGGAGGTACACGGATACCAGGGGCTTACGGGACTTGGAAAGGAGGCCTTTCGGGCCTAGGTTGGACCACTCCCTACCCAATCCAATTGAAAACTCCAACCTAAAACAATTGGCCAAGCTCTTGTGAATTAGCATCAAAATGTATGGAGAACCTTGGCCTTCTTGGGCCTCTGTTCCAATTACCTCTACCTCTATTTCCTCGGCCATGGCTACCTCGACTGAAAAATCTAATTTCTGCATGCATGATTGATTAGCAAATAAAGTGTTTTAAATAACCATACATGACAACTCTTAAAAATATGAAATAGATTTGGGTCAGCAATCTATCACACTCATGCAATCCAATCCATCAAATTGTTTTATTGTTTATCAATGAGCAGGCGGTTTGTATTGAGTGAAACATTCTATAATGAGGGGGAAAAGAACATGGTTATTGCTCAATGAAAACAACAATCAATTGTAAATAAAACCAACAAAACATCAATGTAATACACACAAGACATTGCCACTTCCAACTACTTTAACACCACAATTCTCTTGACTGTAATCAATCTCTGAACAGGGAGTGAAAAAAAATGAATATGGGAAGGTGGTGGTATTTGTAATTAGCGGAAAACTAAATAATGGAAGGGAAGAAAAACGATTACTATTCATGAAATTAATTAAGTGATCCATAAAACATTCTGCAAGAAGAGATGCACCAACCAACAATCATTGTGACCAAATAAAAATTATTGTGTATTTAACTAGTTCACTGCTCATAATCAAATATCCAACACAATGCCATCACAAGACAGTATGCATTCCACACAATCTGTAAAGGGGTTTTGTTCCTTTCATTTATATACGTTGCATCTTATAACAATTTTCAAACAGTAGCCATTCCCACTCTGTTAACCATCAAAATCAACCACTGCCCATACATTACTTCAATCAACAAATATACTCAAAGTCATGTTTCCAAAATTAACAATGAAGTCACACTATCACTGCAATCAGGCCTGTCATTTAAATGCAATGATATTCGTTAAACATATATAGGGGCAGTAAATCCAATAATCTAGATTGAATTGCAAAATCTGAATTGACATTTAAATAGATAGACAACAGCCACCCTTTCAACATAAGCTATGCACAGAATAATTCAATCATCCTAGTGTAATTTTGTCACTGTATAAGCCCAATTCAATGTGACTCTAAAAACCCGGGCCATCCATCCAACACGATGAGGTATCAACAACATGCCTGTCTCAACAAATGATCGGACTGCAACAAAAACATGCTTAAAACTTTGTGGGTACCCCTGAGTGTGAAACCCAAGCTATCCATGCTATACACAGTGCGCAGCCACCAAAACACTATGATACAACATCTCCATTTTACAAAATCAAACACATAGTCATAGCAATAACTCAACCCATCATGTTGAGCCATCAATCTAATACAATATTTCTTCGATTTAGTCAAACTGTAATCAACTATGTTGTGTACAACTTGGCTTATACAATTGGACAATCATAAGCATGCAGTGGATGTAGTTCATACAGTCATCCTGGTTGCAATAACCATTAGGCCCAAAAATAAACTAACAGTTACAATGACCACTATTTCATTGTGTAGAAACACCGCACACACAACGCGGTATGTGTGAGCAACATCAAGCAATTGTAACCAATGTCAGCTAAACATCCAAATAATCCTTAGTGAAAAGATATCAGTGACTATGTATCAACAAACCAATTCACCACTGTCGTAAAAATCAATCGACCTAACAAGTTGTGGCAACCATGCGTACCAACGCATCAATTTGAATCGGGCAATGACCCTCTCCATTAAACAATACTGAGTTATTAATCATAAGAAGAGCAATGATGTACTTTGAAAAGTGAAATTAACAATGCAGGGTTTACTATTGTTATAACAGAGGCAGTGAATAGATACCAAACCAACATGATTGTCGCATGACCAACTGGGCAAGTCTGTATTCAAATTAATCTACAATACACTCAATACACAATAACCCATAGTAAACTTGACAAACCCGATAGTCTTCTCTATAAAACTTCAGACTGGAGGGCTAATGGTTTGTTCTGTAGCCAACATAGGGAGAACTGAGCCAACTCCTTGTAATGGTGAAAAATCTGAGGCCAACGATGCATACACAGAGAGAACCATGACTCATTCATGGACAGGTAACAAATCCATAATAGGGGGTTGTAACAGAAGGTGAGGCTCTAATTCGGCCTGGCATTGTTATTTAACGCACACAGGGTATAACCCTCGTGCTCTTCGATCAAACAACCACAGCACTGAGGTGAAGACAGGGCCGAGTAAGAATAGGAAACTCATTTTGTGACCCTTAGTGGTGAAATCAACCAATGCCCAAGTGAACAAAACACAGTGATGCAGAATGCCTCCAACCATTAAACCCATAAAATCCAAAGACTTGACATATTGATGTGAATGCGTGAGAATAGCCATCCAACCAAGACCAACCAAACCCTCCAACTAAACCAGCCAAAATCACAGAGAGCCCCTATGGTTGCTAACACCTAGGATGACTAATATGAATTCAATATTATTGCAGAAAGAACCATAGATGCTTTATTCCAAATCATAATTTTTACACAGTTGCAACACTTCAAGAAAGCACAAACCAATACACCTGAGCCAGTAATCATTTCATAACTAGAGCATACTCATGAATGGCCAAAAAAAAGACATACATGTAATCGAACTCCTTAAAACGCGAGCTCACCGAGTGGTTCCTCTGTGCTAAGAAATCGAAGCATAACCACAACAGTAAGGTTGAACAATAGCTCAACTAGGGTGGTGGCTAACGAAAGGAGTAAAGGTGACTTGCAGTAAATGCACGCCGCCTCCACGCACATTTTATTAATTCATCAGTACATGCCAACAATTTCTTCATTAACACCATTAATCAGACCATGTATCAAAACCATCACCTCATTAAAAGCCAATAGCGCGACCATCATATTCCTTAACTTATGCCATACATAAAACAATCACGTATCATATAACATAGTCAAATCGCATAACCATTAGTGCCTATTACTTTGCCAAAATGTGTCACCCATCTCTTATCCTACCATATGCATAGTAACCATATAACTCAATAAAATCGCATGACCATTGAATTGCTAGCTAGGATTTAACCATAACCATTAAGTCTTTCATGCATGTAGTAGTATATAAGATAGTTTTAAATTCTTCCCCTTTGTGATTGTTGCATTGTTTCTTATTTCTTTCCAATTGTTTGTATGTAGTATAATAAAATTGTAGAACTATATCCCTTTTCTTTTGCATTTTTTATAGTATTTTTGCCTTTCTCCAAACTACCTTTCATGTATTTTCACTAACATGTTTGTTGTGCAGGTGTCATAAGGACAGATAGCAATGGTATCAATGAATAGCATAGGTTGTAGTAACGCAAGGAACCAACACGTCATAAGCTCAAATCATGGCCAATAACAACAAGATATCATCAACCATGTAAGTCGTGTGGCACATCATCACAACATCAAATATGAACAGATCTGATCTTCAATAGTTCAAGGGGGTCCCACCTACTAGTATTATTTAGATTTTATAATAATAGGCCTTAGCAACACTTTGCGGGTAAAACTTCGTTGACGATTTTAATCGTCAACAAACTGGTGACTCCATAGGGAAATTTGTTTTCATCAGATTTAGAACTCAGAACTCATGGTTTCACAGACCAAGAATAGTAATTTTAGAATACGTAACCAAAATAATTATGCAACAAGGGGAAGTTAGTGGATTTAATGGAAAAATGACCGGGAATTTGGGAATAACTTATGGAAAATGTTAAGTATGTGGGGATTTATCCCTATATGCATAATCATCCAACCAGAATCGGCTCTTATCTCAAGGCGAAAAATTGATGGATCTACTCCTTTATTTCTCAATGGACGAAGAAATGGAGAGAAGAAGCGAGACATAACCAATCTCTTTATAAGACAACAATGGAAATATATATCAATTTCAAGGGTCCTTCAGAGGAGACATCATAACAGTTGTGTAAGCTTGATTGTTATTGACTGACAATGCTTCGCAGGAGTGTCATTGTGGCGGGATTGATCCAACATCTTATTTTGACCAAACACTAACAGATGATAAGGACAAAAATCATAACAGAAGTAGCAATGTAGAAATTAAAACCGCAGCAGTAAAAGACACAAATAAAGAAAACAACAAGAAAATTTTAACTCAGAAATCTGAAGTCAAACAGAAAAGGAAGCACAAAAATTGAAAGCAGAGCTAGGCTACTAGTATACAGAAAATCCAATCAGCATTAGAGATTTTCACGTTGGTTCCTCGCAATATTTCAAGCGACGGTTGTTAGCACTGTAGGAAAACAATTGCTTCTATAATTTCTTTAAAATGTAAGAGTTAGTGTCCAAGACAAAAGCAATTTGGAAAGGAGCCAACACTTGAAATTCTAATGTAATTATCAGCCCCTTGATGCACACGATTAAATCATCAAGATAGAGATGGAGACTGACCAATTCATCAAAAGTCGTGTGCACAAGTCTTCTAAAATGGGTACTTGCATCAAGTAAGCTAGAAAGAAGGCATTGGTAAGGCATGGTACCCCAATTAGTGATAAGAGTGGTTTTGTGGGCATCTGCCCCTTTTACTATGATCTTCTTGCAGCCCAACAAACTATCAAGCAAGGGTCTCAAGTGTGACTCTACAACCTGCTGCAGAACCGTTTACATACTGAGGGAAGGGAAAGGGTTTCTCATAATAGCTTGCTTGAGAGTTCGAAGATTGATACAAGTTCTAATATTCTCAATGGTCCTCGAAGCTGGTTCTCAATTTGAAACCCATTCAGGATAGACTGAAAAAATAATCCTAGCCCCTAAGATTTTTTTCAACTCCCTTTGAAAGGTTGTCTTTAAAGCAGAGTTAATAGATCTTTGTTCTTACATAATTGGTTTCATGCATTTCTTGATGGAAATAGCATTTTGTAAAGAAACGGGATCAAAACCACTAAGATCCTTATAAGGCCAAGCAGAAACCTTTTGAAATTCACCAAGTAGCTTGGAAAACTTCTTTTTTTTGCTACAAGAACATTGGGTACTTACGTTAATGTTCCTTTGAGGTTTGAGTGCCCAAATGTTCATAGAGATGGTTTCACCCACCTCCCTTTGTATCTCCTCCTTTCTTTGTTTTTCTTTATTGCCTACATCACTTGATGAAAATGAACTCTCAAGAGGATTCAAGCTCTTAGGAATCTCATGGTTTTTTGTGGAAATAATTTCTCGGGCTTAAGAGATTCATCTTGAATGAAATCACAAATACTATCATTGTTAGGGAGGGCCAACCAAGATTCTACATTTCCAAGGATATATGAACAATATAGAGAATGAAAAGAACAAATGGGCCTGTGAGGCAAAAGTTGTTGTTTAAGAGAAGCTGCAAAGATGGCTAACTGACCAGCCATTGAATTCAACTCCCTCCTAATACGAGTGATGTTGAAAGATAAAAGGTTCGAGGTAAGTGCCCAGACAAATTGGGTGTATCGTTCCATCAGCTTGTTTCTAGGAGAGCATATCTTACGTATCAGGTTTACAACAAGCTCAGAATTTCTGAAAACTGAAAGTTGACCACAACCAAGATTAAGGGCGTTCTCAATGCCTAATAATAAAGCTTCAAATTCAGCGGCATTGTTTGTACAAGAAAACTCCAACTTGTATGACAGATTATGAAATTTTCCTGCAAGGGAAACCAAGATAATACCAGCCCCATTACCTTCATTAGAGTGTGAACCATCAAAGTGCATATGCCACATATCATTACCTAAATCAATTCTTTCCAAAGGAATATTATCCTCTTCAGCAAAGATGGAATACACTCCTAGGTCTTCTTCAATATAGTTTACGCTAGATTGCGGAACACTCTCTATGTAGGGTGAAATTGTTCCCTCTCTAAGGACTATAATATTCTTACTATTCCGAGGAACGGATAAATGTGTCCCGTCGAGCAAGAGGTATCCACTTGTTAAGTCTTGCGAATCTCTCCCCAAGATAATTGAGTAATTTCTTACAGGCATATCAATCACCTGAATGTTGAGGGTTGTCCTTATCTCAGGATGAGCGCATAAAACTAAGGTTACATCCTTAATCTCGCCTATGGTTGTTTGTTGTAGACTATTATAGTAGAGCATGCTTCTGGTGTTTTCATTTGTACAAGACAAGCCTAGCTCTTCCATAATAATCGTCGACGTCACACTTGGGCCCGAACCACCATTGATGAGGCAACAATGGGAAATCTTATCCATGATCTTTACAAAAATATAAAAAGGGGGATTTTTTACAAGGTATCTAAAGTTATGTACACCTACTTTATTTACAAAAGAATCCTCTTCGCTTACCTCTTAGGAAAGATTGGCTACAACAAAATCTTTTCCTTCCATGAATTGTTTCAGATGCATCTGTTGTTCAGGGACGGCAACCATGTCTAGAATGGTTGCATCTGCTTTGATGTTGGCTAATTGATTTAAGATATTATATTTGGAAGAGGAGAGAGAGGGAATGATTCCTTGACTCTTGGGAACTTTAGGAACCTGGGGAGTAGCAGCGGGTGAGGATGAGCTCAGGGTAGAAGAACTATGAGGAGAATCAAATTTTCCCTTAGGAGCATAGGCTTTGTTCCTAGTGTTGATGACCATGACATCCTCTGGGACAACGATAATAGCTTCTGGTCTTTTACCAAAGATCTTATCTCTGGCACTCTTCTTTACCTCACATGTGGTTTCTTCATGGTGTTCCTTGCAAAAGTTACACCAACTCCGAGGCAGGATAGCTTTAGGCTGAAAATTGCTTTCAACCAGATTTTTAAAGGGGGGTGCAGAAGAGGATGAAGCTCTAGGGATGAGAGGGGACACTATGCCCTTTCACTCGAATGTTATCATGTGATTGTTCATATCTTGTACTAGCTGCAAGAGTGTCGACATGTATGTTTGTCTAACTGATTCTTCCTGGGGAAGACCAGTTCTTTCAAGTTGTTCTTCATACTCTGAGCAAGTATGCAAAGTGGAACCAAGATTATCAATGTCTTTTTCCTCAAGCCTATGACAGTAGGGAAAAGGCAATGCATTGTAATAATGCATGAAAGCGACTTGGTTCTGAAGGCGGATAAGTTTGGGGATTTGATTGTACAAATTGGTGAAACACAAGTTGAAAGACTTGATGGTCTCACCATCCTTATAAGTGACATTATTGTATTCCCTTAACTTCTCGGCTGGGCTTTTAGATTTCCCATAAGTGGATCTGAACCAGTAGATTAACTCCTCCCAAGTAGATAGAATCTTAGGAGGAAGGTCAAAGAAGTCAGTTGCAGCCTTCCCTTCCAAGGAATTTACGAACAAGCACATGCAAGTGTCATTGTCATTGGCCCCTATGTTATTAAAAGCATTAGAAAATGCCACCAAGTGTTTGTTTGTACTGGCAGTGTTATTTCCCGAAAAATTAGGCAAATTCTCTTTAAACTTCGGAAGTGGACGAGTAGCAGGTGCTAGGTTAAGAGGAGAGGACACATGCCATGGTGTGGTTGTGGCATCTTCTTCGAACTGAAAAAGGCCATACTTTTTTATGACTTTAGTAGGGTTTGTAGTGGATTGGAAAGGGATATGGTGGCTATATAAGCTACCGATCACTGATGACGATGAAGATCAAGAAGAAGGAGCACTTCCAGTGCCACCAGAACCTCCACTAGATGCCATCCTATGGATAATAGGTGAGGGAAAGAAAGACGAACTGGATGAATCGGATAAAGTTCTCCTTAGAGCACTTTGTTGGGTAGATAACACAACCTTTCTCCTTCCTATTTCAACAATAGGATTGGTTTTAGGTGACAAGCCTCTTCTTCTTCTAGAAGCACGAGAATCTAAGGACATGAAAGAAAGGTCGGAACTTGAAGGAAAAAAAGGGTTACTGTTGATTTCTAGGTTGTCTACGTCTAGCGTCCAATTGTTCTTGAGTACTAATATCTCGTTCAATTGCTACCCAAGAACGGTTAAGCTTAGCACGGGTCCTGGTAGTGTCTAAAATAGTATGAAACAATTTCAAAGAAATGCTAGTTTGATCTTGGAGATCGGGCTCAAGATTGGGTTTCCTTGCAACACGGACAGCCATTAATAGTAAAATAGTCCAAGAATCAATTTCAGAAAGAAATATGTATCGATGAAAATCGAGTATAAAAAATAACCAGAGAGATGTCAAAGATCTCCCTAGTATGGTCGCCAAATAAATGTTGAGGAAGAGATATGAAATAATCTTACTCAAGCATTTTCAGACTCTGCTTGGCTAGAGAAAAGTAGATGGGAATATCACCCTATGTTTATAGCCAACAAAAATAACATCCTAACTCACAAGTATTAATTACAAGTGCTTAGGCTAGTCTTTTATCAAAAAAAAGCTTGCTAGAAATTTAATTTTTATGTAATTTTCTTAACATATGAGTTGCTGAAATAAATGTAAAGATAGAAGTAAAGTCACCAAGATGATAATCAAGACAGATGATACATAAATCAATTCTTTATTTCATTCAGATTCATCAAAGAGTCATTTTCTTTACAAAATCTCATGCAGAAATGTTGGACCAAAGTTAAACTTAGACATCCCCGATGGAACATACAAAAGGACCTTTGACAGAAAACCAAAACTGAACTCTAAAAGTTGGATCATCTTGCCACAGATTGTTGCCACTCGACTCTACACAATAGTCTTTGTCAGTCATGAAAATCAATTCACAAACAAACAAGTCTACACAAACTATTAAAGATAGATCAACACCTTTGAAAAACAAGTGTCTGAATGGTGTAATTCAGCCCTGAATATTGTTGTCTACAATAAGACCCTGCTATCATAAAAGACAATTAGGCTTATGATGAATAATGAATGAATGAAAACTGGATTATCTCAACATAAACTCAAAGTGAAAACCTTAGTATGCTTCTTCTTCTATCCTCCCATTTGTTCCTCCCTTTCCTTTTGATTTTAAACAAATTAGAATTGGTTGAAGTAGTTGAACCAACTCATTAGTTAAGTTAATTAAAAGACTCAACTAACTTTAGTTAGGGGGAAGAGTAATAATTATAATAAGGGTTATAAATAAATAATAACTAGTAGGTGGGACCCCTTGTGACTCCCTTTAGTTCATAACAATCATAACAATAATAACATAACCATTAGTTAAGTAAAACACATCTCCTTGTGTCTCCCATCAACATATTCACTTTTGGCAAATTTAGCTCATGAAATTTGAAATTATTTTCAAAAATATTACTCATATATCCAAAATAAAACATGCTATCCAAAATTTCTTAAAGTCAACTATCATCAACAATGGATAAAAATAAAAACTCAAAAGCCATATTTCCCAAATTGTGATGCAACCCTTCCTTGATTGTTGTTGTCACCTTTTGATTTTCATGAATTTGTCTTTGGCTGTGTAGAGCCTTTAGGCCTAATCTCGTTGATCACGTAGAAGCAATCGTCCCTCAAATGCATCCAGGAAGACACAGATTTGTCAGAGCCATTAGAGTGTGAGGAAGGGGAAGCAGTGGCTTTTCCAATGTCAAGGGCATGGTGGGCCTCAGTTTTAAATCTCTTGCTAGCATGGGAGCATTGCACTGGCGAGTGGTCAAGGGCAGCTTTGACCATGGGGTTAATAGGCGAAGGAGCAGGCAAGGACAAGTTGGGCCAGCCACGACGTTGGGAGAGTGTCGAGTGGACAATCTCCTGCCATCCATCATTTTTCGAAACCTCGGGTTGCAATGAGACGTGAGGAGGTATAGGGATATCGAGGGCTTGTAGGACTTAGAAAGGAGGCATTTCAGGCCTAGGTTGGACCACTCCCTGCCCAATCCAATTGAAAAATCCATCCTGAAACAATTGGCCAAGCTCTTGTGAATCAGCATCAAAATGTATGGAGAACCTTGGCCTTCTTGGGCCTCTGTTCCAATTACCTCTACCTTTGTTTCCTCAGCCATGGCTACCTTGACTGAAAAAACTCATTCATGTTAATGTTTATGCCATTATTATAGTTCTTTGCATTTCAATAGACAAGAGAATAATAAGAACAAGGTCACTGAGAAATACACATTCACAAGAGACACAGCATTTATCCTGGGAAACCCTCTAGGGGAAGAAAACCCAGCAAAACTTCCTTATCATAAATAGCTTAAACAATGTTCAAGAGATAACTCAAACCAATACAGAAAGTCCTCC
>SNQJ01S0016137.1:97546-108580 GCA_010110895.2 Picea sitchensis
GATGCTTCATCAAAAGAAATGCCCTGCCATCTCCCAATTGTTTTGGATAATATTAGTGAATCGACCCAAATACCCTTGGAGAAAGAACAACACATAAAAATATGATCCACTATCTCATCTTCTATTTTGCAAAGCGAACACCAACCTGGTACATTGAACTATTTCTTTTGTAAATTATCCCTAGTTGGTAGTTTATTCTCCAAAATTGACCAAACCAATTTTTTTCCTTTTGTTGGGCAACGTTGTTTCCAGAGTTTCTTCCACCACCAAATTGTTTCCCTCTGATGTAAATCAACGATGAGTTGTACATATCCCGTTTTTGGAGTATATGCCCCTCTCGGGTCACCATCCCAAAAGATCTCATCCTCCCTATCACTCAAATGTATATTGGCTCTCTGAAGTGCCCAAATATACCTATCCCATTGAGTTTGTTCCTCCCCAATGAGACCTAACGTCTGCCCATTTTTCCAGCCTTGTTGCCAGATATTCGATGTGGTTGGGTCCCCAACTTGTGCTAGATAATAAATCCCCCCACGCTCCAGCTAAGAGCGTATTCCATCATTAAGAAGATGTGCCCGATTACTACCAGCCCATGGGTTCAAGCCAATCTGGACCAAATTTCTTAAGCCAATCCTCCAGTCCAAACCATTACCTATCAAGTCAAAATCCTTAATGATTGCTTTCCAAATAATAGAGATGCTCGACAAACTTTTGATTGGGTTTCTAATCCACTCAAGAGTTTAAAGAGGAGCAATATATTTATGTTGAATAACTCTAGTCCCGAGGCTCGATGAATTGATCAATCTCCATGACCACTTTGCTGCAAGGGTTTTGGAAAATAAAAAAATGTTTTTTAATCCCCACCCCCCTAAAGCTTTCGGAACCGTAATTTCCTTGTTTTTTCCAAAATTCCCTTTGGAATCCACGACAATGACATCCAATATACCGGTATTGCCTCCAGAACCGACTTAATCAGTACAAGTCTCCCTGCCCTTGACAGTCATTTGTGACTCCAAACCTTTAATCTTTTCTCTAACTTTGTAATAAGCCACATCTAGTCTGTCTTCCTGTGATCATTTGGTTTTAACTTAAAACTGAGATATTTCAGCCCCTCCTCCAGTTCAAGCACCTGAAAGGGGAGTTGAGATCAAATATATCTCACATCAGCTACTCCCAATGATGCAAAGGTGATACTTGACTTATGATCATTGATCAACATACCGGTGGCCCTTTTAAAGAGAGTAATCCCTTCAAACAGTTTGTCAGTATCTCTCCTCGACCCATCACAAAAAATTAAAATGTCATCTACAAAGAGTAAGTGAGAGATGTACAAACCAGTAGAAATTTTGATCCCTTTGAAATTACCAAAGAGTTTTGCCTTTGCCAAAAAACGACTAAGACCTTTTGCCACCAATAGAAAAAGTAAGGGTGACAAGGGACACCCCTATCGTAGGCCTCTATCAGCATGAAAAAATGTAGTGGCTGAACCATTTAGCAGTACAGAGAAGAATACTAAAGACAAACACCCCATCACCTAATTTGTAAAATCCACTCTGAAACCAAGGTGAATCAATAGCATCCTAATATAAAGCCAATTTACTCTGTCATATTCTTTTGAAAGATCTATTTTCACCACAGCCACTCTGAGTTTTCTGGTTTTTATACTATGCATCCCTTCTTGAGCTACCCCAATTGCCTCATGTATTTACCTTCCCTCCAAAAAACCAAACTATTCACTAGAAATATTCCTGGAGAGAATAATTTTTAATCTTCTACTTATGACCTTTGAAATGATCTTGTAAAGTAAATTACATAAAGAAATTGNATTTGTAAAATCCACTCTGAAACCAAGGTGAATCAATAGCATCCTAATATAAAGCCAATTTACTCTGTCATATTCTTTTAAAAGATCTATTTTCACCACAGCCACTCTGAGTTTTCTGGTTTTTATACTATGCATCCCTTCTTAAGCTACCCCAATTGCCTCATGTATTTACCTTCCCTCCAAAAAACCAAACTATTCACTAGAAATATTCCTGGAGAGAATAATTTTTAATCTTCTACTTATGACCTTTGAAATGATCTTGTAAAGTAAATTACATAAAGAAATTGGTTGAAATTCATCAAAAGAGGAGGGATTATCTGAATTTGGTATTAGGGAAATGAATGTTGAGTTTAATGGGTCATGAATATATCCATTCACCCGAGATTCCTCAACTACCTTCAAAACATCTTGACCTATCAGATCGAAAAATCCCAAGTGAAATTCAATGGGCCATCCATCTGGCCCTAGGATTTTCCCTTTTTGAAAAGAGTGGATAACTTCCAAGAGTTCCTTCTTAGTGACAACTTCCATTAAACTTTGATTGTCTTCCTCCTCCATGAAATGAGGAAATAACCTAGCAACTTGTACAATTTCAACGATAGAAGACCTTGCCTGGACCTTGAAAAGGTCACGAAAGTGTTCAATACCCATGGCAGCCAAACCATCAAGTGTTGACAACTTCACCATCCTACTTCTTTAATTCCCAAACAATATTAGTCATTTTCTTTCCTTTGGCAAATGCTTGAAAGAATTTTGTATTTTCATCTCCACAAGTAAGCCAAATAGCACGACTTTTTAGCCTCCACTAAGCTTCCTTTTCCTCCAATAAAGATCTTCACTTTTTTTCCAAATTAACTAGATTCTCCTTATCATCTTGGGTATGAAACCCCTGCCCATAACCTTCCAGCATCTCCTGAAGAGATTTTTCAATGTGTCTAAGTTCTTATTCCTCTTTGAGATTTTTTGCATGTGCTCAGGAATTCGTTGCTTGTTTGATCCTCTTTAAGTTCCCCACAAATTGTACAGGCACTGGAATTTGTTGTTCAAAGGAAATCGGAGTCCACAGGCACCTAACTAAATCTCGAAAATCTCGATCCGATAACCACCCCTCAAAAAATTTAAATGGGCTAGGGGCTCTCCTACACCTGCTACATAACTCCATCACAATCGGATGATGATCACATTCACCACCACAACTAACCCATTGTCTAACAAGTGCCAAAGACTCAATCAAACCCTCCGTCAATAAGAAACGATCCAGCCACTTTTCCACCTCGTCATCACCAACCATTTTATTCCGCCAAGTTGGATTTAGTTTTGTAGGATCGAAATCTATCAGTCCATACTGATCCATCAAGTTTAAAAAATAGTTGGTTAATGGGTCTGATGCATCCCTAGTACCCCAAATATCCATTGTCCCTAAGGAGAAATCAAAATCACCTCCAAGAATTAAATCCCGCTCACTAAACCAAGAGCATCTAGAAATGGAGTTCGGATATCTTTGTCTACCCAAATAGGGACCATAGATGTTAACAATAGTCATAGAGCAACCCAAATATGTTGAGAAAACGTTCAAACCAATCCCTGACTCAAAACCCCAAACACGCTCACAGTTACACTTCTTTAATAACCATCCAGTAGCCAAACCACCAGAATGACCCCTAGCATCCACCACTGCAAAAGCCCATCCAAGCAGCAAGGATTCAAGAATTGATACCATTGATTCACTGACTCCCAAAGTTTCTTGAAGCAAAATAACCTTTGGTGAAATTAATTCCACCAATCTCCTTAAGGACNAGCCGTCGCATCTCTTCTCAGAGATAAGCTGCCACCATTCTAGCGAGTCTTTCACTCTGTATTTTTACAGTCTCTGTACATTTCTTTCATTAATAGAAATCGTGTATTACTATATCTCTGTGTTTATGGTTGCATCTCTGATACATTTTTGCTATATTATTGAATATCTGCAATATCTCTGTGCATTTCTTTATTATATCTCCGCTCTCATTTCGTGCCGAAAATAATCCAGATCAATTCAAAATCCCGCTTGTATTATTCGATTTGGCTTCTAAATTTAATTAAAACATAAAAACAATTTAGAGAACCAACTCACTTTGGTAAACTTGACTTTGAATTCAAATCCAATGATGATTTTGTTCTTTGAGATCATGCTCTTGCATCAGACTCCTTAGGTCAAAAAATTTCATGAACTCCTGTTCATGAGTTCTTCTATAGTACTGCCACTTTTTTGTATGAGTGCAACAGTTACCCACGTAGCATCTTCCAGTGGATGATCCTTCCACTTCACTAAGTACTCATAGTACTCTTGTCCTTTTATCTTCTTCAACACTCTGGTATCCAAAATTCTTTCCATATGTAGCTTCTTCTCTGTAGGAATTTGTTTATGTCACTTAATTTGTTGTCCTATGTCTCTGTCCAAATCATTTGCTGACTGTTCTGCTTCAGGTTCCACATAAGAATACAAATCTGCTACATTAAATATGGGAGATATTCCCATGTCTTCTGGAGGTTCAATCTCATAAGAATTGGCTGAAATTTTTTTCAAAATCTTGCAAGGCCCAATCTTTTTAACCTTTAGTTTGTTATATGTGCCTCTAGGAAATATTTCTTTCCTCAAATGTGCCAATACTAAACCTCCTTTTTCAAAAACAACTTTCCTTCTCTTCAAATCCGCTCTCTGTTTGTACTTGAACCTATTTTCATGTAACTATTCTTTAATTTTTTCATGCAACATTTGTATATCTAAAGAAAAATCATCTGTATTTGCGCTTCTCTTCTCCTTCTGTCCCAAATCTCTGAGCTCAAACACTCCTCTTGGGTTCACTCCATAGACAATCTTAAAAGGACTTAATCCTGTACTTTTGTTGGGTGAGTCATTATAAGCAAATTCAACTTGTGGTAAAGCTAAATCCCACTAATTAGGATGTTCACTTACCAAACTTCTCAATATATTACCCAAATTCCTGTTTGTAACTTCAGTTTGACCATCTGTTTGAGGATGGTAGGCTGAACTAAAGTTAAGACTTGTTCCCAATTTCTTCCACAATGTCCTCTAGAAGTGTCCAACAAACTTAGTATCTCTGTCTGAAACAATACTAACAGGAAGACCATGTAGTCTTACTACTTTAAAAAAGCAGAGTTGCAATATGAGTTGCATCACTAGTTTTATAACATGGTATAAAATGCGCCATTTTAGAAAATCTATCTACCACAACAAAAATGGAATCATTTCCTTTTTGAGTTCTTGGAAATCCCAAAACAAAATCCATACTCACATCATCCCAAGGTATTTTTGGAATTGACAATGGCTGATATAAGCCTGTTTTCTGGAGTCTAACTTTTCCATGTTGACAAACTTTGCATCTTCCCACAAATTTCTGAACATCAGTTCTCATTCCTGGCCAATGATAAAAATTACTCAACTAAGCATAGGTTTTGTCATTTCCAAAATGAACAACAAGTCCTCCACTGTGATTTTCCTGCAACAAATTCTCTCTCATTGAACATTTTGGAATGCACAATTTACTTCCTTTAAACAACAATCCTTCTTGCAACATGAAATCCATCCATGGACTTCTATCTCTCAAAACTAGATTATGACATGCTTCATATGCTTCCTTAAAATCTGCATCTTCAGGGTACATATCTTTGAGATGTTATAATTCAAGGACACTTACCTAGAACTCCTACAAAATTAAACACCTTATGCTCAAAGCATCTGCAACCTTGTTAGAGCTTCCACTAATATGTTTTAATACAAAAGTAAAATTCTGCATGAATTCTACCCATTTAGCATGTTTCTGATTTAATTTCTCTTGCTTAGTTATGAACTGCAAAGCATGATTGTCAAAATATAAAACAAAATCTTTAGGCATAAGGCAATGCCTCCATTTATTCAAAGCTTGGATCACTGCATAGAATTCTTTGTCATAAGTGGAGTATTTTTGTTTAGCCTCATTCAATTTCTCATTGAAATATGCAATTGGCTTGTCATCTTGACTCAAAACGCCTCCAACTTCTATCCCACTAGCATCACATCTAATTGTAAATATTTTGTTGAAATATGGGAGAGCTAAGATAGGTCTCTCAATAATATTTTCCTTCAACATTTTGAATCCTTTTTCTGCTGCCTCTGTCCATCTAAATGGTTGTTTTTCTTTCTTCATAGTTTCTAGGATTGGAGCACAAACACCACTAAAGTTTCTTATAAGTTTCCTATAGAAACTTGACAACCCATGAAAACTTCTAACTTAAAATATGTTTCTTGGAGATGGCCACTCTTTAATTGCTTTCACTTTCTTTGCATCCATCTTTAATCCTTCTTGTGAAATCACAAATCCTAAATAAACCAATTCTGTTTTCATAAAGAAACATTTCTTCAAGTTTATTAAGAGTTTCTCTTGATGTAGTTTCTTCATAACCAAATTCAAGTGCCTAACATGTTCTTCTATGGTTTTATTAAAAACAAGAATATCATCTAAATAAACAATGACAAATTTCCCTGTGAATTCCTTAAGTACTTCATTCACAAGTCTCATGAAAGTACTGGGTGCATTAGTTAAACCAAAAGGCACAACCAACCACTCATATAGTTCATTGTTTGTCTTGAAGGTTGTTTTCCATTCATCACATTCCCTCATTCTAATATGATGATATCCACATTTTAAATCTATCTATGAAAAATATTTGACACCACTTACACAATCCATCAAATCATCCATTATGGGTAAAGGAAAACAATAATTGATGGTGATTTTATTTATGGCTCTATAATATGTGCACATTATCCACTCTCCTCCTTTCTTTGGACTTAATACTGTAGGTGCAACACATGGACTCAAGATTTCTCTGATCAATCCCTTGTTCAACAGTTCTTGCACTTGTTTGTTGATCTTTTCATTTTCTACTAGAGTCATTCTATAAGCTGTTTTGTTTGGAAAAATAGCTCCAAGAATCAGATCTATATGATGACTAATGCTTCTAACATCTGGCAGTTCATTAGGAAAATCATTAACTACAATATCCACGTACTCCTCTAACAATTTATGAACTTCAATAGGTAAGTCATCTATTCTTGTGTTGGTGAAAACAATCCTAGGTTTTCCAACAACAACAAAACCTATCTCTTCATCTTGCATAAGCTTCGTAAATTCCTTTTCTGTGACCAACAATACTTTTGGACTTGTCTACTGTTCTGCTCTTTCATCCTTAAGAGGAATAAGAGTATGCCTTCTTCCTTCCTTCTCTAATGTAAAAGTATTCTCTTTTCCATTGTACACCACATTTATGTCATATTGCCACGGTCTTCCCAACACCACATGGCAAACATCCATTGTAATGACATCACATAAAATCTGATCCTTATAATTTCCAATTTGGAAATCAACTCTGCACTGTTCATTCACCAATACTTGATGCCCTTTTTTCAGCCAAGAAAATTTATATGGTGTAGGATGCATCTCTTTTTGCAGTCCTAATTTCYCAAACATTTCCACATAAACGAAATTATCAGTACTATCATTATCAATAATCAATTTGCAACACTTACCTTTTGATTTTCACATTGTTCTGAACATAATTTTCCTTTGTGCTGGTTCATGCACTTCCTTGTTTGATTTCAGTAAAGTTCTCCTCATCAATAAGGATTCTCCTGCCTTTGGAACTTCATCATTATCCTCTAGTACTCTTGGTTCATTTTCAACTTATGTAATGTGGACATTTCCTTGTCTTGCAACATTCTCTGGACAATACCATGAAATATGGATTGTCTTACCACATGTATAACATCTGACCTCATATCCTCTGCCTCTTCCTTGACCTCTTTGAAAATATCTTCTTCCTCTGAAGTCTCTTCCTCTTCCTCTTGAGGATTGTTCTTTTTGACTTGATGTATCAACTTCTTCCTGCTGAGCTAAAAACTTATTCTTCCCAACTTGTTGTCCCTTACCTCTGTAAGTTTGACCTTTCCCTTTTCCTGAATTATGTCTTCTATTTAGTTTCTCTTCCACCTTTAAGGCACATTGGTATGCCTCCTCCATTGTATTTGGTGATAAGAGACTCAATTCATCTTGTATTTCTAATCTGAGACCATTCATATACCTTGCTACCTTCTCTGAGTTATCTTCATTATAACCAGCTCTAATATTCACCTTGTAAAACTCTTCAGTGTACTCTCTAATAATTAGCAATCTCTGTCTCAAATTTTTCATCTGTCTATACAAGGCAAGCTGAGAGTCTTTAAGTAAGAATTTACCTTTTAACTTTGCAACCAGTCTATCCCAACTTTTGATTGGTTGTTTGTTATTTCTTTTTCTCTCTTCTTGAACACCATCCCACCATAACAAAGCATGGCCCTTCATCTTTGTGACTACGAATTTCACCTTCTTTTCATTAGGAACCTCATCATAATCAAAGTGTTTGTCTAACACATTGATCCAATCGACCAATTCTTCTGTATTTAAGCCTCCATTGTACGAAACTATCTTTGTTTTGGACTTTGAACTAGCTCCCATAACTACTTTTAATAATTTGAGTCCAAGGTTCTCTTATGTCACTTCTTATTCTTCTTTTGTATTATCCTCTTGCCCAGCTTCACTGACATTACCCGCTTCAGGATATCTTCTCCCAACATTTCTTATGGCTTCAACTTCTGCACGCAGATTTCTCATTTCCTCCATCACCTCTGCATTTGCAACTGGTTTGCCTCTACAACCTCCTCTACCATGTCCTCTTCGAAACTGAAATGCCATTTCAGAATGTAATAGATTCTTTTGAGAATTACTACAATCCTGAATTTCTTCTACTTCTATCAATGAAAGAGGTGAGAAATAAATTCTCCCTTTCATACACTTACAAGAATCAAAATTTCCTGCTCTGATGCCACTTAATGCAGATGGATATCAATGAAACCTTCAGTTTTCCCACAAAACTATTATTTCTATCCTTAGACCTATAGGAACCGTTATATCTACAAATCTGCGATGGAGATTAGTTTTAATATTTCCATGTAATATTTAAAGTTTTCAACCCAATCAATTTTTGAACAAACAACGAATATATTTCATAAGATTACGGGTCTATTCGAAGGTAGGGTCCACCACCGTGCTTTATAACCTTCGCAATGAATACAAGCCATAAGATTCCAGATCGGATTTCAAACTTAAAATAAAACTGTATTGGATTTGAATTACGAGTACAGGTCCTGACATTAACTCTTGTGCATATACCTTTTCCGCAATGGTTTATGATCATCGATCTTAGCCCTAGATCGATTCTAAACCACACGATTTCAAACATATAGTTTATCCTGGGTTTACTGTACTAAACAAAGAAATTCTAATTGAAACAAAATTTATATTTCAGACTAAAATCTCAGAACACACTTACAGTCTCGTTCTCGACGAATTTGATGGAAATTTTGCAGAGTTATATATGATTCATGAAGCAATCAATTGATCATATACACACAATGAACTTTGGGGATGAAGAATTTCAGTCTAACCCTTTAATCTCTTTATTTGACAATCATAATTTTGCCAATTTCGCCCTTATTCCAATCCCAATTGATCCCCCCTGAATGCAATGGCCTCGATGGGCTTAAATACAAACAAATTCAGTTTCTCAGATCTACTAAAATTGGATTGATCACTTTATTCAACCCTAGATCCTACAATCTAGCCTAGGAATAAAAACAATTTCTATCTCTGTTACAAAGAAGGATTCAAAATCCTTGTTGTATTATTCGATTTGGCTTCTAAATTTAATTAAAACAGAAAGAAAATTTAGAGAACCAACTCTCTTTGGTAAACTTGACTTTGACATCAAATCCAATGATGATTTTGTTCTTTGAGCTGATGCTCCTATATCAGTTCACATTTCTTAAGGTTTTCCAACAATTGATGAATTTTTAGGATCTCTAACACTCGCATGAGATGTGAGATATGATCTTCGAAGGTAGAACTAAAAATCAATGTAGTGTCACCCACGTATATCTTTCATCAAACACATAAATGTAGTTGGTGCATTACATAAACCAAATGGAATTACCAAAAAATCATATAAATCTTGCTCATCTTGAAGGCATCTTTCCAAGTGTCTCCTTCTTTTACTCATACCTAGTGGTATCCAAATTTTAGATCCATCTTGGTGAAGTGCTTGGCATGTTGCAACTAATCTAGAAAGTCATTAATCTTGGGAGATGGTATCAATTCTCGAGGGTGATCTTATTCATATCTCTATAGTTGATACACATTCTCTGATTCCCATCCTTTTGGGGCTTGATGATGATGGGTGACCAACAAGGTGAGGTATTTGGTCAAATTACTCATAGCTCCAACAATTGTTGTAATGGTTTATTCACTTCATTTGTTTCCAATATGGACTATATGTATTGTCCCATTTAGGCAATGGAGAGTCAAGCAATGATTACATTTCGTGCTCCACTTCCCTCTTAGGTAGTAACCCTTCGATCTCTTATACACTTCTCTATACACCCACAAAATATCCTCTAACCAGTGTTTCTACTCTTTAGTACATCCGTCCAGAGATGCATTTACTTTGATCAATTCATCTCCATGGAAATTTTGTCTCAAGGAGAGTAATACAAACTTCCTACTTGAGCTAATAAGTTTCTTGGTTTGGTTGGCATTTACCAAAGAGATCTTGGATTTACCTTTGTGCACATTGATGATGAAGGACTTCACATCTTTAATCAAATGATATTGGTTTCCTCTCTTCATGAAGATCACATCCCTCATGTACATACAGGGCTTCCAAACACTACAACACACATATCAAGTGGTACAACACTTCATCAACGTAGTCTGTGCTTATGGCTAATTTGATCTTACACTACTTAGTGACCATGAGCTCTACATCCTTATTTACCAATCCTAATGGGTATGGGTGAGGATGGTCACGTAATTACAATCCAAGCTTACTTACTAGATCCTCTACTATGAGGTTGGCCTAGAAACCAATATCAAATAGAGCACATGTCGTTGTGTTATTTTCTTGGATCTTAATATGGAAGAGTGTTATGACCCAACGCCTTAAAAGTGATAAGAAATCAATAAAATTCAGTCCACTTCGAGGAGGAAACCTCCTTTACAATATATAAACTTCAAAGCACAATATGAGATGAGATAGGAGGATCCTAATACTAGATCTCCTTGATATATATATATATA
>SNQJ01S0016137.1:110181-121407 GCA_010110895.2 Picea sitchensis
GACTAGAAATAACACATAGTGAACCTTCTGTTTCTTCTTCTTTCCTGGAAAGGGTATCTGCCACCACATTATGTTTTCCTTTTTTTTTTTATATAATTCCAAAGTTATAACCCAACATCTTTGAAACCCATTTTTGTTGCTCTTCTCAAGACAATTGTTGCCCCAAAAAGTACTTCAAACTGTCATGATCTATTTTTACCTTGAAGTGTCTTCCTATTAGGCAGGGGCACCATTACTAAACTGCATGTAGTATGGCCAACATTTCTTTTTCATAAATGGGTTTGACTAAGTTTTTTCCTTTAAGTTGTCTGCTTTCAAACACAATGGGCCTTCCTTCCTGCATTAAAACTGCACCAATTCCATGGCCTTAGGCATCACACTCCATAATAAATGTTTTTGTGAAGTCAGGTGTGGTCAAGATGAGAGTTGTACACATAGCCTCAAGTTTTTCAAAATATTTGGTTGCTTCTTCTATCCAATAAAATGCTTCATTCTTTAATAATGTTGTTAGAGGTGCTGCTGTTTGACCATAGTTCTTGACAAGCTTGCTGTAATAGCATGTCAATCCTAAAAATCCTCTTAGTTTGTTATAGGAAAATCCACCTGTGGACATGTGAATATCCCCTTAGATTCTATACCCCTACTACCAAGACAGAAATATGCAAATGGACACTAACATCCCTTTAAATACAATCAAGCTAATCAAAAGAAAGAGAGGGAGAAGGTATGATGTACCTTGTTTCGAAGCTTGTCCTCGCTTAATCCAATCTGAACTTGATCTCCAAGCTCCTTAGCATGACACAATACCTGCAATGCAATGGAGAGCGAAGAAAAACAAATACTTCCTACTCTACCAAGATTAGTTTAAACCAAATTCAACCATACTGGACAAAAATATGAAATAATAAACAAACTTGAAGGAAATAGGCCAAGCATATATTAATGAGAACATTAAAAAGACACTTACAATCTATAGATGCAATTGCAACAACCTCTCCAAGTCCTCCTTGTCCAACCCTTGCATGATGCTCCCAAGATCATAGGTTTGCTATCCAAAAGGTTTCTCCCAAGATCATAAGTTTGATGCCTCAAATCTACCTTTATTCTCCATGGAAAGCCCTCATTATATAGGATTTGGAGGCTTAACCACCATGGAGAGGATCACTCATCAGATCCACTAAAATGGGATCTCCGAGATATTTAGGGAGAAAATATCTCTTAAGGATTTTAGGGAGGAAATATCTCTCAAGGATTTTAAGGAGGAAATATTTCAACCATCCATGAGATCCTCAACCTCCCTTAAAAATAGGAAACCAAATGTGAGGTGGATTCTCACACTAAATTAATTTCCTTTTCATGAATATTAATAATTAATTCATGTGCACATGGTATTTTGACCTTCATATACTATATTTCTCCTCCACATTGACTAGGGATTGTGACATATGTTATTTCATGGTGTCGAGGTGTATGTGTCACTTAGCAAGGTGCATATGACACTTTTACGACACTTGTGACACTTAGGGCGAGGTACNACGGGGTAACACAAAGAGTAGAATTAATACAAGAGGAGACCAGAGGTGAAAAGGAGGGGGATATAAAACTAAAGGACACCTCAGAGAAAAGGGGACCAGATACCCCTGCTACCACCAAAGTGGCTGATGTATCCTGGGAAGAAACCATACATGATAAAGTGGCACCAGAAACTGGTGTTCCCACCTTAGTGGCCAGCGGTGAGACTAAAGGAGGAGAATAACAAACCCCACTTCTAGAAATATGCCAAGCGATAGATGTTAGGCTCGAAAGAGAAGACCCAATCAATACATTAAGAGGAGAGGTATCAACAACACCCAAAACTCCATCCACAACCAAATATTCTAAAATGGAAGATAAGATAGATGAAGTGTCATCGAGAAACCACTTACCTAACAAATCTGTCGCCCGTTGGCTATCCTTCGCAGCTTGAAGAACAACCTTTTTTTATTCCTCGTTAACAGGTACCAATCCTTTTTCCACCAAGAGAGTGGGGATCCCTGAACTTTCCTTTTTAGTAGGAAGGACCTCTGTTACCACCTCAATACCACCTTCCTCCAATCGAGAGTCCGAATACGCTCTTGCCTGTTTAACTATCTGCTCATCTCCCTTATTGTATTGGGATTTCCCTTTGAAGGGTAAAGTGCAGTCAGCAAACCCGTGACCATAAACATGACACCTATAACATCTGAATGGAATATCTTCATAGTCTAAGGTCTGAACAAAAGACCCAGCCGACAAATCAGTGCTCGATTCATGAAGAAGACCCAGATGAAGATCTAGCCGCACCAAAATCCTATCCACCGACATGTGACCTGACTCTTCAAAATACATGTTTGCTTCAATGTACCTGCCTACCTTATTCCCAATCGTTGCAAACCTGAAAGAGTTCCATAACTGCATAGGAAGACCCAGAAAATGAACCTAGATGGGCTCCTCATCCACCCAATCCTTCTTGGCATCAAAGGTAGGAGTCAACCTTTTGAGAACAATTGGCATCCCTTCCATACTCCAAACTTTCAGCAAAACCTAGTTTACATCCTCCCTGAATGAAAAAATAAAAGCAAACCAACCCCTTGCCAAAATTCGGATGAGTGGCATCTTTGAAACATCTCTAAGACAATTAGTATTCACCCATTCCTTCAAGAAATCCATACCCCATTTTCCCCCCTAACTCTGTCGACCACTTCTTTTTTAGAGAATTCCACCACCCTATCCATATCTATATCATCCCCAAAGACCAAACGCTTAGTACCTTTCCTGTCACGATCACATTGAGATCCTTTGCAAGAAGAAAATTTCCTACCCCCAACACCCTTCTGGCCCTTTGAGGGTTGTTTCGTGAACGAAGTGAAGAGTAAGTGGTTTTCTAAAATTGTTTCATGCACCGAGCCCTTCCTGCCATTTACCTCATTCCATATAGTATCACCCACACCCTTCACCACTCCTCTAAGGTAACTATGCACATCCAAAAACATGGAGCCAGAAGAAAAACAATGTTGTACTAAGCCCTAGAGATGCCAGGGGCTGACCCGGAATCCCCCCCTCGACAAAATCCCCAATACTGGGACCACTGCCACCTGAACCATCAATCCCTAAGGTTGGGAGAAGATCTGAAACAAGCCCCACATCCCAAAAGGCACACCTTGTTGAACCGACACCCAAACCCACAGATAATTCCAACCCTTCAGAAAATTACAGATCATCCATGGGAGTAAAGCCGAACGGCTCAACTAACAACAAAACCCCAAAACCCACAAAACCCTTTGTCATCACCAGCCTAGGTTATTTGACAACAAACATTGGATTCCCTGCTGAAAATTCCTCTCAATCTGCACCAGTCGACATCCTTGCCCTCAAGCTTCTAATTACTCGATGAATCAGAATCCCTTGTTTAAACCCTCTGACACCAATAGATGTGTGGAATCTCCCTTCCTCAACCCACGCCATGGGGTTCCTTAAACCCTTCTCCACACAAACCCACTCCACACCACAACAGTAGTCAAAGATCACCCCCAACCTGAGTAGCCAATCGAGAACTCTGGCGCCATCACCCAGGGCTCCATCCCTCTAGTTTCTTATCATTTTGTCTTCCTTAAGAATGTCTTGTTTGTGCTTATGGTAATTTTTAATTTCTCCATATTTCATTTTCAATTCTTCCTTGGAGTCATCATTGTTCTTCTTGCATTTGTTCATATTTTCTTTCTTTAAATTACGAACCTCCTTAATTAGTGCTTCATTAAGGAATTGCATCTGCGTAAATTCAATACCCTTATTTATGAGATCTTCTTTTAATGATTCATTATCCTTCTACAATTTGGAAAATAATCCTTTAGTTTCATTGGATTCATCTTCAATTATATCTTCCTTAAGAATGTCTTGTTTGTGCTTATGGTAATTTTTAATTTCTCCATATTTCATTTTCAATTCTTCCTTGGAGTCATCATTGTTCTTCTTGCATTTGTTCATATTTTCTTGCTTTAAATTCTGAACCTCCTTAATTAGTGCTTCATTAAGGAATTGCATCTACGTAAATTCAATACCCTTATTTATGAGATCTTCTTTTAATGATTCATTATCCTTCTACAATTTGGAAAATAATCCTTTAGTTTCATTGGATTCATCTTCAATTATATGAATCTCCTCCATTTTTTGTCCTTGATACATCTATTTGAGAATATTTATTCAAATTCTTCCCATGTAGAGTGTCAACTAGTGTATTTATCAAAATTGTACCACCATATTTTAGCTTCACCATTAAAATAAAGACCTAAACCAAGAGAACTTATATAATTTTCCTTTTCTATCGTAAACCATTGAACTATAGGATCAATTTCATCTTTGTCTCCACTAAAGTTAGGTCTCGTCATTAGTTATTAATTAGGTTCTAACCCAAACCAATAGATTCTAATTTCACAAACCTTCAATACTTATCCAAACTTATTCCAAAAATCTTACCAACATATGATCCTCTCACTCCTATTTCCAATGGTTTTTGAATCACCCCAACTGAACATTCCATTCAAACACGACCTTTTAAGCCCCGTTGAAGCATTAGTTTATAGGACAACCCTAAACTGAAATATCTATGAAATTTTTATCCATCGAGACTAAAATTTCATATTGTAACCTCTTGGTATGTATTCTCTACAATGTAGTGGGTCTCACTAAATTTTGATGTGCAGAGAAAACAATATCATGACTTTTCCAAAACTTGTTGAGTTTGGCACATTTTAGGAGAGTGAATTTCTATAGTATGCCACACTACCAAATTTTCAATTATGAATATTAAATTTCTACCTGAAACACCCTAGTCCATCTTCTTTCCAATGCCATATGTGGAACACAATTTTGACATTGCAATCTTCAGATATCGTTGTTTTATTGAAACCACTTGTTTAAGCCTAGTTTTGGGACTAGACAAAAACCATAACTTCCTCACCCTATAACTTTCAAATTATAAGGAATCAGAATTTGAAAATTTGACCAAAATACTTTGCTCATTCCTCTTCCACCTTGCAATTTCCATGCAAATTTAATATTCCAAAAAATAGTTATAGAAAAAATTCTATAATGGCTTGTTTGAACGTGTAGATCTAAGGATCATCTTCTTTGATAGCAAATGTTATGCATTAAATACTCAAAATAACATAATAAACTAAGATATTCGTTGTGTATACCAAAAATGAGTGCATAGCACAACTCCCAAAGTGATAATAGATATTAGTTACACACTAAATCCTTGTATATTAGGAAAACCTCCTCCAAATAACCCCAATATATCCCTAAATATACCCCCATTATGGTTTTAACAACATGTTGTATACGAATTATTCAAATTTTAACAAGTTCTACAACTGAAACCATAATTATCATGTCTTTCCTCCCTCATTATCCTCCTCATCCCATATTTTCCTCATAGAAATCGATCCATGAGGAGGAAACCCCTCTCCTCCCTTGGATAAGGCATTATCCTTTTAGGCCTTTATTTCCTCCTTCAGTAAGACTTATAATAAGAAAGCACCCTCTAGATTTGTGAAGAAAGTGGTTGTGACCCTTGACATCAAGCTACCTCATTCAGTTCTATAGATGAAAGCTTTGTCATTGGCTAAAAAAGGTCTCATTGGGAAATTCATAGGCCTTTGGCCTTCCTCCAAAGAAATGGACCAATCGAGGCAAAAAAACTAGATGGCAACGATCAAAGGTAATGTATCATATTTTTTCTATGGAATAGGATGCTATGTTTTTTTGTTTGAACTCAATGAGGATAAAGACCTCATTTCTAAAAGTGGCTCCTATTTCATGGGACAAAGAGGAATGCATCTCAACATATGGAGTTCAGATTTTGATCTAGAGGTGGATGTGCCTTCAACAATCCTAGTATGGGTGAGCTTTCCCTATATTTCTATGCACTGCTAGAATGATGAGTCCTTAAAATACATAGGAAATACTCTAGGGAAATACATTGATAAATCAGACCCGATTTATGGATGTTCACTTATGCAAGGATTTTTAATGAGGTAGATACATAGAAAGTTCTGCTAGTAGCAATAACCTTATCCTTGGATAACTAGATCCATTTGTAGAATCTTGACTATGAGCAACCCTTTTTAAGTGCAAATCTATCGTGAATATGGACATTTTGCCAAGAATTGCAAATCTTAGGCCCCAGTTCAAGCCCCATTTGAAAACACTGAACAATGGCAGCAGGTAAGAGAGGCCCCCAACAATTAGCAAGTTCCCTCCTCATTGGCCCCAAACCAAAAAGGTAAATCTACCTAAACAATTGATCAATATGTGATTATGTCTTAACCAGATATAATACATGATCCATTAATCCCCCTTGTACAACTAGAGACTAGTCTTTGGGCGTCTCTCTCTTATCCAACTCTCATGTGCCAAGCCTTTTTCCATCCCATTTATTTTGTACCATCTATGTAAGTTCTAAATATTTCTCAGTCTAAGAAGATCCTTGAAAAGACTTAGCCTTTACCCATGTGCAAGGAAGAAACCCTGAAAAAGAGACTGTCACATTTAAGTGGAACTATGACAAGGAAGAAAGCATAGTAGCAACAAGAGGAAGACAAGGAAGAAGAAGAATGACTTCCAAAAAAGGACTAGACAGAAGTCAAATAGAGAAAAAAGGGAAGAAACAACAAACATAAAAAAGTATCGGAATCAAAGCAACAATGAATTTTGTCCGTGGCAGTTGATCACGTCCTTCTTTGGGTAAATATTGAAAATTCTCTCTTAGAATAGTAGGGAAATGGGAAGTAATCCAGGGTAGAACCAATGCAGGACTTGATCAAGTCAAAAAGGCCATTTATTCTCCTTATCTAGGAGACAAAACTAGAATATTCAATAATGGAAAAGCTAGGAAAAAATTATTAGAAAAACAATAATAGATTCATTATGAGTGCTAGAAGGGCATTGGTAAGGATTTGCACCCTTTGAGATTAAGCAACTTTTGAAATAACATGAGTTTAGTTAACTCAACACCAAATCCTTTCTAGTATGAATCACCAATATTCTAGGAGACATATTCAGGTATTTAATGTCTATGCCCTAGTTTAATTTCAAGAAAAATAGATTTGTTAGAGCTCCTTGAAATTGGTGGGTGAATCCTTGAACACCCAAAAATAGTATTATAGCAGGTAACTTGATTTCAAACTAGGACCTAATAAATATCAATCCAAAAAAAGGGAAGTATACATAAACAAATTCGTGTTTGAGCCTAGGACACATATTAGTAATATTAGACTGTTTCCCCATTAATAGTGGTTTTTTGCTAGAAAACCTTCAAATATATTCACTTATTCTACCATTAGAGGTGTCAAACCAAAAACCTATATGTTTGATTTTTCAGGAAAATTCAGAGTATGGGCCATTACCTTTCATATTTAATCAAATGTGGTTACATGATACCAAAGTTATGGAGATCATTGTCGAGACCTAGCAAAGGACGAATCAAGGGTTTCCATATTTTGTGTAGAAAAAAAATTCAAGCCACTAAAAAAGAACTAAAGGATCTAGTAAAACAATCCTATATCCCCCCCCTCAAGAGTGATCTTAAATTCGACAATAGTTAGTGGCCCTTCAATCCTACATATAATCTCATGAGATCTCTCTTCAAGTACTAAAGGAAGATCACGCCCTCTTTAACAAACTAAATTAGGACTTCAAAAAGAGGAGGATTGATAGGGGCATAAAATCAAAAGGTTGTGGTTGAATTATGGAGACAATAGCACCACCTTCTTCCATGAACAATATTAAGCAAGGCAATAGAAAAAAATAAATCCAAGAGATTGCTCTAGAAAATGTGGAACACACTCTTGATTTTGAGTGAATCTAGACTACTGCACATGATCACTTTAAATTTATCTATATGGAGGAGGATCCACCCTCTAGCAATCTTATCCAAGTCATGTTGCAAGGAATTCCTCATTTAGTTTCAAATGAGGATAATCATACACTCTCCCAGCGGATTGAGGAAGAAGAAGTTGTGAAGGCGATATGGAATTTGAACCCAGACAAAGCCCTTGGGCCAGATGGTTTAAAAACCCATTTCTGTCATGCATGCTAGAGTATAATTAAAGGAAATATCTACTGCATGTTCTCTATAGAAGTATAATTTGGGAGGTGGTACTAATTCTTCCTTTCTTGAGCTCATTCCCAAGGAAAAAAATACTTCATATTTTTCTAGGTTTAGACCAACTTCACTTCATAGTGCATCTTATAAGATTTAGACAAAATTCTTGGCAAACCATTTGGATAGAATTCTCCCTAATTTAATTTTTGAATACGAAGGAGGTTTTGTCCAAAAGTGTCATATTACAGGTAATACCTACTAGTACAAGAGGCATTCATTCTTGAAGTTCCAATAACGAAAAGGGAATGATTGTGAAGATCAATATGGGAAATGTTTTGCGTTAGGTTCGTCACTCTTTCCTTTTCATTGTAATGAGAAACTTTGGTTTTTCATATTGCTTCATAAGGTGGGTAAAAGCATGTGCAAGTTTCCCATGGATCACTCCATTAGTAAATGGACGACCTACCTATTTATTTCAAAGTTTGAGGGACCTACAATAGGTGTGCCTCGTGTCTCCCCTATTATTCATTTTAATGATAGACACATTAATAAGGAGACTTTAGTAAGAAACGATTGGTGAATAGTTGAAAGGAATCTCAGTAGTTCAAGGAGTTAGGGAAATGAATCATTTTTAGTTTGTCGATGACACAATTTTGATGGGAGAAGCCTCTTTGATTATCTTCAAGGTTTAATAAGGTGTTGGATCAATACATGGAGGCTTTGGGAGGTAATATCGATAAAAATAAAAGCAACATATACTATTGGAATACTCCTCCCCTTATTATTTAGAGGGTGACAAGAATTTTGTAGTTTTCTTGCACCAATGATTAGACATTGTTTAGATATTTGGGAATCCCAATAGCTTAACCATATCCAAAGGTAGCACACTAGCATCATATCCTTTAGAAAGTAAAAAGAAAAATATGCAACAATGGGGCTCTTGTTACAGGAAAATCCCCATGCGGACAGGTGAATATCCTCTTGGATTATAGACCCCTATACCAACATAGAAAACATACAAATGGACACTAACATCCCTGTGAATTCAATTACCTAATCAGAAAGAGAAATAGAAGGAAGAAAATTTAATGCACCTTATTCTGTAGTTCGTCCTTGCTGCCTCCAATCTGAGCTTGATCTCCAAAATCTTCAGCACCACTCGATACAGTTTGCAATGCAATGGACAACAAAAGACAAAGAACCTCTACTCTACTCTACAAGATTAAACTAATCAAATTCATTTATCAAGATTGAAAATCATATGCAACAATACACTATCTTGAAGGGAATAGGCCAAGTAATATTAATGAGAACTTTAAAGAGATACTTACAATCTGTAGATGAAGTTGCAACAGCCTCTCCAAGTCCTCCTCATCCATCCCTTGCACAATGCTCCCAAGATCATAGGTTTTATATCCAAAAGATTCTTCCCAAGATCATAACTTTGATACCTCTAATATCCTTCTCTCCTTCTCCATGGAAAGCCCTCATTATATAATATTTGGAGGCTTAACCACCATGGAGAGGATCACTCATCAGATCCACTAAAATGGGATCTCCGAGATATTTAGGGAGAAAATATCTCTTAAGGATTTTAGGGAGGAAATATCTCTCAAGGATTTTAGAGAGGAAATATCTCTCAAGGATTTTAAGGAGGAAATCTTTCAACCATACATGAGATCCTCAACCTCCCCTAAAAAATAGGAAACCAAATGTGAGGTGGATTCTCACACTAAATGAATTTCCTTTTCATGAAGATTAATAATAATTCATGTGCACATAGTATTTTGACCTTCATATAATATATTTCTCCTCCACATTGACTAGGGATTGTGACATATGTTATTTCATGGTGTTGAGGTGTATGCGACACTTAGCAAGGTTCATATGACACTTTTACGACACTTGTGACACTTAGGGCGAGGTACCTAGGTGTGAAAATTTGATGTGTAACAATATTCCCCCTTAAGTGTGAGGTCAGAAGAGAAATTGATGGCTGAAACACTTTACAATTATTCAATGCAAGGGTGTGGAGTTGGAGAACCTGGAAGAAGTTGCAAACAACCATCAAACAATATTAATATATGTTCCATTTCCAAGGCAGGCATACCTATGCTCGGAATACGAGATGACTCAAAGCACGGTCGTCGACCAATACAATGCAGATCCATGTAAAATATTGACTAAGGGTATGGCCACCAAAGATACAATGTGGATCCATACCTCCATGACATGAATTGATCGTAGCCACGAGAAATACACAGTGGGGCTATGAGATGATAAAACATAGCCATGGACCAATACAATGTGGATCTATGTAACAGTCTATATATCAACATGCTCAAATGATCTCCTTCACAACCTGAGCAAAGAAGATAACAGAGTGAACGCTCAACCCAGGGTGTTCGTCCCAATCCCGATGTGACACGAATCTAGCCATGTGAATAGATTTTTTTATATCGAACATGGTAGAAACCACTTGATTACCAGTCATTGAGGTAAACCGTTAACAAGTGTGAGGTAAATCACCAATGATGTCAATGACTCCCAAGGTACCCCAATACAATCCAATGAATGTGATTAAATGAGCTGAAGTCGAACATTCGTGGAATCATCCAATCATAGGTCAATGATGTAAACCTACTATCAGAGGCGAGGAGGCCTACAATTGAGGCATGCAGGTCCCAAGGTACTAACTAGTTTCTAAGTCTAATTCCCAAATGATGTGTTGAAGTCGATAGGAAAAGACTCGTCGAAGGAGGGCCTTGATGTATCCCCCATCATCAACAAAAAATTGACATACGAAAGTGATGTAAGATGGTGAATCAAATGAGTATGGACTGAAATAGGAAATGGAAACTGGAAACACTGTAGATGGACGGTTTGAAGTGAAACTTCCCTTGAACATGATGAGGCACGACAACTGACTTGGCATCATTGACTCGACGAGCACCAAAAATGTAATGTGACAATAATAAGAGCGCTCTTCAACTGGATGAAAAAGTATGGTGACACATGTAATTGGTATGACTCATAGACAAGAAGATTGCCCAACTGTAAGACTAGACACAAACAAGTTCCATGTTCAAGGGTGACAAAAGCTG
>SNQJ01S0016137.1:122039-132819 GCA_010110895.2 Picea sitchensis
CCCCCCCCCCCTAAGATTCATTTCATTCACCAACTTTGAGTTTGTCATTGATTTATGTACTAGATGGAGAAAAAGGATAAGGGCGGATGAAAGGAAGGTTTAAATACGAGACCTAACGAAAGACTCGACTCAACATCTACGAGATCTAGATAAATAATTGACTCGATATCTACAAGATCCAGCAAAAGACTCGACTTGTTAGGAGAGGTGACTGCTTAGTTTTTTAACGAGCTTGACACAGGAAAAGAACTATGCTCAGGACCACTGTTTGATTTTTTAACAAGCTTGTCACAGAGAAGAAAAACTATGCTCGTAGCTCCGTGTTCAATCCCTAGATTTTTGTATCATATTTTAACGAGCTTGCTAGAGAGAGGAAAAACTATTCTTGTAGCCTTTGTTTAATTTTTTAACGAGCTTGCCACAGAGAAGAAAAACTATGCTCTTAGCTCCATCTTGATCTTGGCTTCCAAGAGGACAACGCTCTGAAAGGAATACATGTCAAGGGACAAATGTCGCTCATGGCTTCAAGGAGATCGTCGCTAGATGGAAGAAAAACACTGTGGAAGGAAAACATGTCAACGGACTCGATAAGGGGAAGGTCGTTACATAATTGACCTGTGGCAGGGTGGACATCATTGGCATGTACAGATCGTTCATGGAAGGTGGATGGTTGACCATCAGATGAGGGTCAATGAATGAAAGTTGGTCAATCATTACTATGTTTCCGTTGTGAGGGAAACACATCACTCGAAAGAGAGTGGACACAAAATCGCTCATAACGTATACTTAGTCTATCCTAAGGAGGAGTTTAAAGTCCAAGGGATCATGAACTACCATCACATCGACGTAGACCATTTTTCCTCCCAAAGTAACTTGAAATTGAGAAAGGATCCCTAAAGGTTGACAAGCTCTTCTGTCAAAGGTCAACAGATTCTGAGTCACGAGTGCAAGATGCGGGGAACCAAAATCTTGCCAAGAATTCACAGATAAGATGTTAACATAACCACCTTTGTCTATTACAATATTAGGAACATTCCTATCACAAACTTGCACGGTGATTTGGAAAGGCACATAAGAGGGAAGATGAGGTTTTGTCAAATGATCCCAATCAATAGAAATCATTTGATTGCTTGAAAAGGGTACCATCGGGATGGGTGGAGTGCCCCGTTATTTGGGTGAATCAGTATTAATGAGGTAGACATTAGTGACATCCCCACTCTTTGATTTAGGAGTGGGATTGACCGATGATGGAACCGGATTGACCACTTTGGCACTACTCAAGGGAGGAGTGGGATCGACCGGTGGCAGAACCAGATCGACCACTTTGGCACTCCTCAAGGGAGGAGTGGGATCGACCAATGGCAGAACTAGATTAGTCACTTTGGTTTCACTTTTAAGATGAATAGTGGGGTTGATCGATGATGGAACTGGATCAGTCACTTGGGTTTGTGGTTCAATTGAGGATAAAACTAGATTGACCACCTGATCAACCGGACTGACTGGGGATGGAACCAGATTGACCAATCCATCAACTAATGACGTTTTGGGAGAAATATTACGATAACCAGTTGCAAGTTGAATCTTTTCCAAAAGATAAAAAGCCTCGTCCATACGAGGGCAAAGGTGAGAGTAATGATCACCTTCACATAACAAGAAAGGAAATTTGACAGTTCTCTTCTTCTTACCTACCTTAATGTCACTAGATGACAGGGTGTCACCAGCATGTCCCACAGGGGATGATGACATGGATGACCACATTTCTAAGACCTTGGGGAGACCAGGGAAATCCCTCAGAAAGTCGTCACGCTTACAAAGACTCTAAGGGAATTTGGGTTTATGAGTATTTGTTTTAATCTTGTCGACTTTATCAACACTCCCAGTACAATTAACCGTAACTGGTTGCTTGGATCCTACATGATCTAATGTAGTTGGAGGCATGGTCCCTTTTTGGTTCTTTTTTTTCTTCTCTTTCTATTTCTTCTTCTTCTTATCAACTTGGTTACTCGCTTTAGAGCTTTCACTAGGCGAAGAAGGAGAAAGGGAAGGAGACCCAATGGGTGAAGAAGGAGAAAGGTCGACATGAGGTTGGTGTGTGGGTGGTGTGCTTAGATATGAAGCACTAGGTGCATTCGAAGCACCAGGAAGATTCGAGATCACTGGAGTGGAGAACAGCCAAACTGGTTATCCGATCGTGAGTCCCGAAAGACTCAGTGTGGCAATGCATAGAGGACCAACGTTTCCAAAATAAGGAAAGGTGAAAGTTTCCTCGAGAAAAGGGGTTCCTCTGTTGGTACTCTGAGGAGTTGACGCCATTGACATTGACTCGACCTAAGGTCCACTAAGGAAAACAAACAACACACACTACAAATCTGAGAAGAAAACAATCAAACAAACCTTCCCACAATGAAACCACTAGTTGGTGATGAAATCCAACATCACGAGATCAATATAAGAAGGGGTTGGGATAGAGTGGGTGGATCAATTACGTTGGTAACTTGCTTAATGGACTTACACCTTGGTGCAAGCTTCCACACAATAAACGTGGATTTACCCTCCAAGGAGCTCGAGTGAGTTTGACCAATGTCTATTCACCTTCACCTTGTGTAAGGACCCTAAATATTATGGCTACTAAGGACACCAACTCGCAGTCAGCCTCTGGGCGGGTACAGTCGACAGTCCAGTTCGAACATATGGGCAGGATAACAAGTCTGAAATCCTTCAAGAGAACTGAGGACAAGTGGACTGGTAGAACTCCAGAGGACCCCGAACGAATTCAGAATTCATGAAGCACCGAGACCAAATGAAGATATTTGGACCTCAAGAAGAACCCCCAAAATGCGATCTGACTACTATGAACGGTTAAGCCTAGGAGGGATAATCTTCGTTGCTCTCCCGAATGCGACCTCGTGCGTAACCCCTGTGTGAGAGGGGGATCCCAACTATGCTTATACGAACAATTTCATTTACCTCTCCCTAGTACAAGATTCTATGTTTGTTTGATGGCTTTGGAAAGTTATACTCAAAACCTATTCCAAATCCCTACACTTGCTAATGTAGGTTCGCTACTAGAAAATATAAAAGTGTCTGATCAATTTTATAAATGCTTCATTTTAGGCTTGTTGTTTACTCAAGGGTGTGAAAGTGAAATTGATGATGTTGTAGACTCAACTCCAAAAGAATACAAAAAATGAGATGCAAATCTTTTTCTTCAATGAATCTTACATACGAGATGGAGAAGAGGTTCAAATTTCTTCAACAAAAACACCCAATTCCCAAATGAAATTTGATAAATGCAACCTAGTTATATACACTGCCCAACAAAAAGAATGCAAGTATCTTTCTTTGTTTGATTCTAATACATAAAGACAACAAATGCAAATCCTTTAACACTCCTTTACTTTCAATCAAAATGGAAGATTCGAATGCATATACAAAAGACACGAAGCAAAAAGGATTTCAAACAAAGCATGCATTCACAGGATAACGAGAACTAAATGAAGATAACTCACTCAATCAAGGACTCGAAAATCAACAAGCACTCAAGGAATCACTCAAATATCTTGACAAAACAAGCAGTAAGAACAAGCAATCCAATCTAGGTTATGGTAAGCATAAAGTCTCAGATCATTCAAAAAGGAAAGATTTGAAAATCAACTTAAGACCAACAAACCTTTGCAGACCTTTTCAATCAATCAGATAACCAAAAACTTCGCAAGATTCAAACCAAACCAAGAAAAACAAGGAGAATCAATATCGCAATTTGGAAAAGGTTACAAGCTCAAACAAGGCAACAAAATAAGTGATAAGTACCAAATCTTCAACCCAAACAAATTCACAAACCAAAGTATAGACTCTCGACAAGAATCTCTGCAAGATAGACTAGGAAAAACTCAGCAGAAAAGGGCAGAAATCACCAAAGAAGGAGATCAATGCTCCTTTTCCAAGGGCACAGAGTGTTGTAGCACTTTGATAAACACTGCAGGGGAGCATTGATGGTATATCAACGCTCTGATATACAATCTAGTTGAGCTCTACCCTTCCCAAAAACTCAGAACAAAGGCTTAAAACTCAGAAAAAAATCACCCATAATTGCCATAATTTTGTGAAATTGTCAATCAAGAGGGGAGAAAGGAAATAGATCAATAACAAGCAAGAAAAATGATCTAAAAGGTGGGAAAAATGCAAAGAGGATCCAAGGAAAGACAAGTCAATGTCCTTCCCCAATGGAGTCACCAATTTCTGTTATAGGAAAATCCCCCTGCGGACAGATGAATATCCTCTTGGATTCTAGACCCATATACCAAGACATAAAACATACAAATGGACACTAACATCCCTGTGAATTAAATTACCTAATTAGAAAGAGAAAGAGAAATAGAAGGAAGAAAATGTGATGCACCTTATTTCGTAGTTCATCCTCGCTGCCTTCGATCTGAGCTTGATCTCCAAACTCTTCAGCAACACTCGATACAATCTGCAATGCAATGGACAACAAAATACAAAGAACCTCTACTCTACTCTACAAGATTAAACTAATCAAATTCATTTATAGAGATTGACAATCATATGCAACAATACACAATCTTGAAGGAAATAGGCCAAGTAATATTAATGAGAAATTTAAAGAGATACTTACAATCTTTAGATGAAGTTGCAACAACCTCTCCAAGTCCTCCTCGTCCAACCCTTGCACGATGCTCCCAAGATCAGAGGTTTGATATCCAAAAGATTCCTCCCAAGATCATAAATTTGATACCTCTAATATCCTTCTCTCCTTCTCCATGGAAAGCCCTCATTATATAGGATTTGGAGGCTTAACCACCATGGAGAGGATCACTCATCAAATCCACTAAAATGGGATCTCCAAGATATCTAGGGAGAAAATATCTCTTAAGGATTTTAGGGAGGAAATATCTCTCAAGGATTTTAGGGAGGAAATATCTCTCAAGGATTTTAATGAGGAAATATTTCAACCATCCATGAGATCCTCAAACTCCCCTAAAAAATAGGAAACCAAATGTGAGGTGGATTCTCACACTAAATTAATTTCATTTTCATGAATATTAATAATAATTCATGTGCACATAGTATTTTGACCTTCATATAATATATTTCTCCTCCACATTGACTAGGGATTGTGAAATATGTTATTTCATGGTGTCGAGGTGTATGCGACACTTAGCAAGGTTCATATGACACTTTTACGACACTTGCGACACTTAGGGCGAGGTACCTAGGTGTGAAAATTTGATGTGTAACATCTCTCATTGGTTAAACCTAGTAGGGAGAGTGGTGTTGATCAAGTCGATCTTAATAGCAGTCCCTCTTTACCAAAGATATGTTCTTCTTACTCCAATAGGCATCATGTCATAGGCAGTGAAAAAAAATAGAAATTTCTTTTGGCAAGGGGGAAAACAAATACAAAAAACCCACTTAATCAATTGGAATATTTTCATGGCCCCACTGGAAAGGGGAGGACTAGATATCAAGGATCCCACGTTAATGAATTTGGCATAGGAGCAAAGATTATATGGTGTTTGGTGTCACGAGGTAAAGAGTGGTTGAAAAAAGTGTTGCATAAGAAATAATTGTATTTAAGCATACTTATAAGCTTACATCTTCCAATTCTAGATATTTGTGTCTCCCCCATATGGCACCTTTGTATGTTTGCAACTCCAATTATTCAAAATTTCCCTTCATGGGTGCTAGGAAATGGTAGGTAGATGAGGCTTTGCGAAGATAGAATTTTAGGCCACTCACCTTTTATTTAAAACGTTGAAACAAGAAAACCAAAGACTTGGCTATCTTTGTCAAGAATTAACGCCTTATTTGATTTTTTATTGTGGGATTCAACATGAAATAGAAGGTGGATATGCTAGAAACCATTGCCTATTCCTAATTTGCTTGAGGGGAAATTTTAACAATTAATGGAGTTCTTGAGAGGAGTATCTCCATTAGCATTGAATTTCAATGATTCCAATGGATGGGGTTAAATAGGCGGGTCATACTTAGTTAAGTAGGGATATGGCACTAAGATTCTAGAGAAAACTCGACCCCCCAGGTGCAATAATTTGGAAGCAATGTTGGGGGGATGATGTGCTGCCAAAAGTAAGGATTTTCTATTGGACATTGATCCATAGGAAAGTGTTGACGATATAAAACCTAGAGAAAAGAGGAATCCAAGTCCCTTCATAATGTCCAAACTATCAACGTGTTGAAGAAACTGTTGGCCATCATTTTGTATAATGTAAATTTACATCTCAAGTTTGGAAGTTAGCATTCATAGAGATAGGATATTTGATACAGATGTCGAATAATTGGAGGGAGGTATTTTTAATGTGGCGTGGGATATATTTGGGATCCTTCATTAATAATCCATTGCTCAAAAGAACTTGGGTGGAACTACCTAAATTCATGTGTTGGAAGATATGGCTTGTAAGAAATAAAGCAATATTCAATAAGGAATATATCCTTTCAAGATCTGTAACTAATAAGGTGTGTGGATTACTTTTTGAAGCAATCTGATAATGGAGTTTGAAAGTGTAACATGGATTTATTACAGGAAGGAGAAAGAGTTTGGATGAGGGGTTTACTACAGACAAGGCCAAATTAAGCAAGACCTCTATTCAGAAGGCCAAATCAAACTAGTCATTAGTCGCTTCATATGGGAGAGGAGGATTTCCAACAATGGATACTAAACAAAAGGTAACACATCATGTTATTTGATGGGGTGGAAAAAGGAAAACCAGGGGTAATAAGTGCAAGGGGGATCATCATATATCCTAAGGGAAACCAAGATACAAGTTTTGCATGGGGAATAGGGATTATAATGAATAATGCAGCAGAGATGTTGACACTCTCTCAAGGATAAGAATTGACAAAGGCTAAAGGATTAAAAAATGCCACATAGATTGGATATTCTACCATCGTCATAAAACAGGCGATTCAGAACAACCTTGCAAGACACTCTCTTCACAACGACTATTTGTAAGTCTCAAGCTCTAGTTGAATATTTTTGAAGTAATTGATTTTTTCAAGGCATAAGGAAACATAATAAACTTGTTGACGCTTAAGAAAATTGTAAGTTTTAAACATGTGAAGTAAAACAATGCATACTGATTCTTAAGTAAAATAGAAATTAACCAATGGCTCATACACACAATACACAAAGATTTACACTGGAAACCCTTAACCAGGAGAAAACCAACCTTCCTTAGTGTCGTACCATTCAATTCCTCATTGTATTAATTTCACCATTTGTGATACAATATATACAATATTTTAGGTATTTCCCAGCTACCAAAACCCTAATCCCTTAATATGGGATTAATTTAGACAACCGCTAAAAATATCAAAAACAACTAAAAATAGTGAAAGTTGGTGCACTCTCCCCCCCACACACATGCAAAGAATATAACACATACCCAACATTATCCCACTTGTATTTTTCTTTGCATACAGGGGGTCACATTATTACATAGTCAACAATCTAGGGCATCAATGCCCATTGTTTCTCTACACCAAGAAAATTTCTCGGTGCTCACAAAGTTTGTCAATGAATTTGCAACATTCTTCAAAGTGTCAAGCTTATCCAACAACACCTTCTTGTCTTCAACCAGGTCTCACATAAAGTGATATTGAACATCAATATGCTTTGTCTTTGAATGATAAGCTAGGTTCTTTGCTAGGAAGATTGCACTCTAATTGTCACAATCTAATCTTACTGCTTGTTGTACCAACCCAATACCTGAACACGATCTCTATAACCATATTGCTTCCTTTCTTGCATAAGTGGTTACCATGTATTCAACTTTTGTATTTGAGAATGCCACTACAACCTGTCTTTTTCTCATCCAACTGATTGCTCCTCCAAATAGGTTAAACATATACCCACTTGTAAATTTTTTGCAATCCATATCTCCAACCTAGTTTGCATCAACACACCCATGTACGTCCAACACTTTGTCCAATATTGGTCTTCCTTGGTAGCACAATCCATAACTAGTAGGGCCACACAAATACCCGAAAACCCTCTTTATTGATGTCCAATGCTCCTTCCCTGCTTTTGACATATACCTACCCAAAAATACCACTGCATGTGCAATGTTTGGTTTATTATGGACCATTTCATATATCAAACTTCCAATTGCACTAGCATATGGAACATGGGACATGTCCTCTTCCTCTTCTTGTGTCTTGGGACACTGATTTGTAGACAAATTTACACCTACAGGAATAGGAACCTTGATCGGTTTACACTTCTTCATATTAAACCTCTACAATATTGTCTTGACATATTTTCTTTGATTCAACCAGAGTTTCACATTTGCATGATCTCTTTTAATGTCCATTCCCATAATGAATTTAGCAACACCAAGATCCTTCATGTCGAATTTGGAGGATAGTTGTTCTTTCACCTACTTGATAACATCCATGTTGTTTTCTACCAGCAACATGTCATTGATATACAACACTACATAAATGAAATGATTACCAAATTGCTTGGAATATACATAGTGATCAACCTTGCTTATCACAAATCTTAATCCAATGATGTATGTGTCAAACTTTTGGTACCACATCCTAGGTGATTGCATCAAACCATATAGTGACTTCTTTAGCTTGCAGACCATCTCTTTCTTTCCCTTCACTACAAAGCCTTTTGGTTGCTCCATGTAGATTGCTTCTTCCAGATCCAGAGGTATGAATTTTGCCTTTCACATCCTTATTTTCTACTTCAAAATTAAAAGCAAAAACAACAAATAAAAGAAATCTAACAGAATTTAACTTGGTAATAGGAGAAAAAATTTCACCAAAGTCAATTCCCTCTGCCTGGGAATAACCTTTTTCTACCAACTGAGCTTTGTTTTTGTCCACTTTTCTTTCTGCATTCAACTTCTTTTTAAACAACCATTTGCTACCAACATATTTTCTTCCAATTGGCAACTCAATTATATCCCAAGCCTCATTCTTATCCAAGGCATCCATCTCTTCAACCATGGCCTTCTTCCAAAGTTTATTATCCTCTAAATTCACTGCTTCCCTGACAGTTCCAGGATCATCATCAGTAATAGATAAAGCAAAATTACCACGAAAATTAGGTGGACTATACCTTTTTGGTTGTCTTATTTCCCTCATCAATCTTCTGAATGCTGGAGTAAGAGGTTCTTCTTCTTCTTCTGATTCATCTTCTTCTGTTGAGTTTGCATCATCCAATTCAAACTTTATTTTCTCAAGTTCTTCTTTCCTTGGTAGTATTTCATGTTTGGGAACATGTTTAACCTCTCTAAAAACAACATCCCGACTGTAGACAACCTTCTTAGTTTATAGGTTCCAAAGTTTATAGCCTTTTGTACCATCTTTATAAGCAACAAAAATACACTTTTCATCTTTGTTATCCAACTTACTCCTATTTTCCTTTGTAACATGTACATAAACATCACAAACAAACACTCTGAGATTTTCAAGACAGGGTTTCTTACCAGTCCATACCTCATGTGGAGTTTTTTCATCCATCACTAATGAGGGTGATCGATTGACCAGGTAACATGCAATACCCGCTGCTACTGCCCAAAATTCTTGTCCTAACCAGACACCACTAAGCATGCTCCTTGATTTTTCCATCAGCATCGTGTTCACCCTTTATGCAACTCCATTATGTTGAGGTGTGTATGGATTAGTCTTCTTCCTTTCTATACCACACTTCTTACATCATTCTTCGAATTCATTTTTGTATAATTCTCCACCATTATTTGTCCTCAATACCTTTATTTTATTCTTTGTCTGATTTTCTACCAGAGACTTAAACTCTTTAAATTTATCAAATACATCGAATTTCTTCCTAAGAAAATAAATTCATGTGTTCCTTGACAAATCATCTATGTGAAACATAATATACATATTTACCTAGTGATGGAATATGCACAGGTCCAAACACATCATTGTGTATCAACTCTAATATCCCCTTTTCTCTTGTAGAACCAGATGGGAATCTTACTCGATTCTATTTACCATATCTGCAATGTTCATAGAAATTAAAATCCAGGGTGCAATGAGACATACCTTCAACCATACCTTTACCGTGTCATGTTCGAAGGCCCTTTTCTCCAATGTTCCTAGCCTTTGATGCCACAACATGGTCTTCTTTATAGGGACATTACAAATCACACCTTCTTTATTTCTTTGCTCAAGGACAATAGAACTATTACACCCAACAATATAAGTACTTCCCAACAACTTGTATAGAGTTCGACACCGAACTCCCCTCATCAACACAATTGCTCCTCGTAACATCTTGCAAGTGTCATTTCCTAATAAAGTATCCACACCTGCATCATCTAACTTATTTACACATATTAGAATCCTAGCTAGATTTTGAATGTGTAGAACCCTAGGGAGAGTTCTAATCCTTCCATATTTCAACAACAACTTAACCCTTTCATGTCCCATGATTTTGGTTGTCGAGTCATCTCCTAGGAAGACATCACCACTATCATACTTTTCATATTCACAGAACCACTCCTTGCGATGAGTCATATGAAATGACGCACCTTAGTTGATTGACCATACACCATGATTTGCATGTGTACTTGTAGATGTCAGGTAAACATCACCTCCTTCTTCTATGAAGGTTTTCACCTATGTGGAAGAGGCATCATCACATCCCTTTTCTTTATCAACATTCTTAGACCTGCAATCTTTCTTATAATGCCTAGTTTTACCACACTTCCAACATTTCCTCAAATATTTTCTTGGATATTTAGATCTACCTCTAGATTCA
>SNQJ01S0016138.1:15009-37769 GCA_010110895.2 Picea sitchensis
AAAAATCTAAGGTTCAAGCAGTGGAAGATCACATCGAGCATCAACAACAAGTTCTCCAAATATTAAAGGACAACCTGACCATGGCACAAAATCACATGAAACAACAAGCAAATCAACATCGTAGTGAAAGAAGTTTTGAAGTAGTGGATTGGGTGTTTTTAAGACTACAACCATACAAACAGATGCCCCTCAAGCAAGAAAAAAGGATAATAAATTAACACCAAAGTACTATGGACCTTATAAGGTGTTGCAAAATATTGGTACTATGGCATACAAATTGGAGTTGTCTGCATCTTCATGAGCACACCCAATTTTCCATGTTTCATGCTTAAAGAAGGTTATAGGTGACAAGATCCCAGTTCAAACTATATTTCCAGAACTTGATGAGGAAGGAAAAATCATATTGGATCCTAAAGCCATCACTAACACAAGAATTCACCATCTGAGGAATAGATTCATTTCAGAGTATCTCATTAAATGGAGGAAACTACCAGCTGAAGATTCTTCTTGGGAAGATGAGTCTTTTATACAGAAGCATCCAGAGTTACTCAAGCATTGCATACAACACTTGTCTCAAGGGTAGGGGCATGCTAAGCCCTAATATTGGCTCATTACCCCTTAATTGGGGCATATTACATTAGTAATGTTATTTTATTTATGTTGGATTTATTCCATTAGTTGTAAGTATACCTGCTAGTCTCCTATATATACCAAGGAGACATTTTCATTTGGAATCATCTTGTACTTGAACATTTATGTGGGGTAAAAGGAGTTTTCCCCCTCTAAGAGGATTATTATCTGAAATTATCTCTTTTTCAAGGCGTTGAGTACTTATTTTGAGGTTTTTCTATGCTATATTGATATTTGGTTCTTAACAATAATTGGACTCCTCTGTCCAAAACTCTCACATTGACTGCTTCCTTGTGCAATTCTAAGTCTTGTGTAGTAAATTATGATCATTTGGAATTCACCTAAACAACCTTTTACTCTTTATTTCTTCCTTCTAAAGCTTGTGCACACACATGTATTCAACATGTACCAATGCATGATGTCAATATTTAACATATACATCGCTTATTATGTTGAGATCTATTCTTCTTTCAACCCTAGGTATGATATGATACCATGTTGAAATTTTCCTTTAACCTAGCACTCAACAATTAATTTCAAGAAAAATGCGTTTATTGAATTAAATAATAGCTAGGTTACTCAACTAAACAAATTGTAGCGGAATCATAAGCAAGGAAACCAAACCAAGCATATAATAACGGCAAGAATTTTTTATAAACACCCATGGAAAAACCTCGGAGGGAAAACTAGTCCAATGATGATTTTATTAAGGCCAAATCAGGGCTCCCATAACATGGAAAATGGCCCACAAAGAGAATTATACATTGTAGACAAACCTGAAAAATCCTCTGCATTTGTATGACCTTGTACCAACATGTTTTCCAATGCATCCATGAATTTCCCTTCCATAGCCTGCGAATGTCCACGAATTTTCATTCTCTGGCATACATATATTCATGACTATCTTCACTGTGACCTGTGGATATTTATGAAAAACCCATATGAAAATCTTTGTATGACTCTACTCTTACCTTTGGTCTCTATACTTTAAAACCCACCTGTGGCTACCTATTCTCTCTCTTCTCCTTGACCTGTATGACCTCTATTTGAAATTCCTTCTCCACCTATCAAGATCTTGAATCATGATCCTTTGTGATTCAACCCTCTCATTAATACTTGGATGAAATATCTTCACCCAAATAGTGATATATCCTCACTCTAGTGTAATCAAAAGTCCTTCTTTTCTCGTACACTCCTCACACTAGCAAAATTCCTTATCTTCTAACCTCCACCTTGGTCTCTCACCAAGTCTCTCACAAGTGTATCTCAGACAAGTCCCTACCTTGATATTTCACCAAGTCTCTCGACCTTGACCTCTTGTCAATAGTCCCAACTGTGTCGACTCTCTGAACACAAGTCTCTAACTTTGATCTCTCATCAAAAGTGACTTCTCCTATACCCCAACCTTGCTTTTATAATCATGAGTTAAAATCTATTTCTAATCTCCAAAGTGATATATAGTTGAGATTACTTCTCACACTCACTTAAGGTTTATATTACATGCTTCATCCTAAGCATGTTCTCAAATAACTCAATTCACTAATAAATACAATTTTACTTTAATTAATTCCTTCTAACTAAAGTAAACTCAAGGCTATAATATTTTCAACTACTTTCACATGCAAAACACATTCCTCTGTGGAAGTACTTGTTCTATTCTACCAAAAAAATAAACACTCCCTCTTAGCAAGGAAGGTACTTCTCCCACCTGGATTTTTCTCTATCTTCGCTACCAGATTTGCTACCATTCCTGCTCTCCAATACACCCGATTAGCCACTCCCTCTGACAAAGAAGCTATCCCTACCATGATGTTTTGACCTATCTCTAAAGACTCATTACCTCTCAACATGATCTTATAAGTCTCCTAATCCTGAGAATCCTGCATGGCCATCTCATACCATGAATCCTTCTCGATTAAATTGGAAGGTTTCTCCTTCCCACATGAACCTAAAGGTCGACTCCCTCTTAGTTTCTCAACCTTCAAAGATACTTTCTCCCTGTTCTCTATCACTATGTTGTTGGGAATTACTCTCATAGGATGTCCCTTTATCCTATATAATTTTATTTCTCTAACTCCAAAGACAACTTCTTTGTCTTAGATATATCCTATGGGAATGATAAGCACTTTTCCATCCTAGAAAATTATGTCAAATACCCTCTTCTCAATCATTGAGACCAATATCACGCTCCCCTTTCATTCTGGCACTCATAACACATCTTGCACTCTCAATGTGCCTCCCGAATCCATAAAAATGACACTGTTCCAAATCCCTTCACTGCATGCTTGGTCCCCATACCAAATTCCACATGCATCTCTGAGTCAGGCTCTATGAAGGTGTTGAACACCTATCGTTCTCCTATCATATGACATGTATCTCCACTATATATCAACCATGCATCAATTGATATGATGCCCAACCAATAAGAACTCTATCTATTCAAACTTCTTGCAAAAATTTTCCACTTGAGCCTTTGTCGATGTAGCTACCTATGATTGCATTCCCCCCCCACCCTTATTCATGTGCGTACATTGCCCTACATAATGTCAAAACTTGTGACATGCAAAACACTTGACTTTTCTCATGTCCTTCTTCTTCTTACCATCTTGATCAGTCAACTCTCCATTGCAAATCTTTCTTGAATTTTCCCTTCCTTGCCTAACTGGAAAGATAAAATTTCTCATCATGGGTCCTATTCAAACCATCCCTAGACTCTAACCAAGTCTCCTCTTGAACACAATCAGTCCATAGTCTATCAAACCCTGTCACTGTCTCTCATTCATAAATCCTCTACACAAAAGGTTCCCAAGAATTAGGAAGACCTCTCAACGCTAAATTCACCAACTCAACATCCTATACTATGTCACCACTCACTGCACGATGATCTTAGATCCGTGTAATCTTCATAAGATAATTTACAACCATGTCTTCACTGGAAATACTAACAACTTGAAGTCGGTGCTTCAAATTTAGCAACCTGCCTATATTCATGTTTTTGTGTAGACTCACCAAATAATCATACATTTCCTTGGCATATTTATTATTAGAAATGTGCGGAATCAAATGATCCTTCATCGATTCTAGCTACACCTGCTTGGCCTTCACTTCCTTCTTCTTGTGATCTACAAATTCATGTGGATGTGTAAGAGATACAAACAGAGCCTCAACATACTCTTTGAGGTCATTCTTTTATAATATAAGAACAATCATTCCCTTCCAAGCCTGTAAATTTGTTTTCCATTCTAACTTGTCCTCAATATTCAATGTGTTTACCATCTTCAAGATCTGATATGATAACCCTATGTTGGAACTACCATGTACTGTCATATACAGACTATTTTGGACCTATCCTTCTTTGACCCATGGATATCTGTGACTTTTCCTTCTTTGAACTGTGAATTTCCACTAATGTCTACACTGTGACTCGTGAATGCCTCTATATACCTGTAAAAACACTTGTTTTTCTCAATACTGTTGTTTCCCGGAAAATATTTCCTTTGATTTCCTTTGTTGGTTATCTACATGATAAGATATATCCTGTTGGTTTCCCCCTTCAGGGACTAGTCTCCTTCTTTCCTTCAAAGCCTCGACTCTGATACCTTGTCGAGATATCTTCTTCTTTCAACCGTAGGTATGGTCTAATACCATGTTGAAATTTTCCTTTAACCTAGAACCCAATAGTTAATTCCAAGAAAAATACATTTACTCAATTAAAGCACAACTAGGTTACTCAACTAAACAAAATGCAGTAGAATCATAAATAAGGAAACCAAATCAAGCATATAAGAACACCAATAATTTTGGGTAAACACCCCTGGAAAAACCCCGAAGGGAAAACCACTCCAATGATGCTTTTATTAAAGTAAAATTAGGGCTCTCATAAGAGGGAAAATGGCCCACTGAGAGAATTATACACTGTAGACAAACTTGGAAACTCTTGTGCTACTGTATGACCTTGTACCATCATGTTTTTCAATGCATCTATGACTTTCCCTTCCCTGGCCCACAAATTTCCGTGAATTTTTCTTCTCTGGCCCTGGATATCCGTGAATATATTCACTATGACCCATGGATATGTATGGAAATCTCTTACAAAAATCTTTGTACGAATCTACTCTTCCCTCTAGTATTTTTTCTTTGAAACCCACTTGTGGCTACTTCTTCTCTCTCTCCTCCTTAACCTGTATGACCTCTAGATGAAATTCCTTCTTCACCTATCAAGATATTGAATCATGGTCCTTTTTGATTCAAACCTATCATCAATACTTGGATGAAATCTCTTCACCCAACCAGTGATATCTCCTCACTCTAGTGTAAGCAAAATTTGTTCTTTTCTTCTACACTCCTCACAGTAGAAAAAGTCCTTCTTTTCTATCCTCCACCTTGGTCTCTCACCAAGTCTCTCACAAGTGTATCTCACACAATTCCCTACCTTGGTATCTCACCAAGTATCTCAACCTCGACCTCTCGTCAACAATCCCGACCATGTAGACTCCCTCAATACAAGTCTCTGACTTTGATCTCTCATCAAAAGTGACTTATTTTATACCCCAATTTTTCTTTTATAATCATGAGTTACAATATATTTCTAATCTCCAAAGTGATCTATGGTTGATATTACTTCTCACAATCACTTAATATTTAGATTACATGTTGCATTCTAGGCATGTCCTCAAATAACTCAATTCACCAATAAATGCAATTTTTCTTTAATTAATTCCTTCTAACTAAAGTAAGCTAAATACTAGAATATGTTTGACTACTTCTACATGAAAAGCACATGCCTATATGGAAGTATCTGTCCAATGCTACCAAAACATCAACATATTAATATTACACATGCACCACCAGTTTTGTTCCACGTAGCTCCAAATTTTAGTGTGCACACAAGTGCACCATTGTTTTCTGTGCATTCCCAGTACCACACCCCACTATGTCAAAATTTAGTCTGCAGACTTGAGCATTATTATTTTATGTGTACCATGGCCATGTTGTAATTCCAAATTTTTACACTTACCAATCCAAATGTTTACCTTAAGTAGACACTTGGCCTATGAAGGTTCAATATTGAAACCTCACTCTGATACCATTTTGTAACGTTCCAACATTACCAACACTAAAAAAATTCTCTGATACCAATCTATAACATTCCCCCATTACGAACACTAAAAAAATGCTTTGATACCAATCTATAACATCCCTGGTTTACTTATAATTAATGCCACTCCAAAAATCTAATGCGTAGATTTTACACTATAACATTAATCTGTGTAGAAACATGTGAGGTAATGCGTATGATCCCAATATGGATCATTCCCTCACAAATTTTCCTCTTTCGACACTAGATATAACATCAGATTTAACACATAATACAACTATGTGCACAATCATTCAGTGCACACTAGTATTACTGCACATGTAACCACTCTAAACACATGATTACTACTAGGAACGCAAACACTCTAGTGCCACATGCAAAATTATGTTTTCCTTGTGCACAGATTGCTTTCCTGTGCACACAATGATTCCATCCACTTGCATGCATGGATTATTTCCTTGTGCAAAAAAAAATTCTAGCATTACCTCAGAACTCGTGACCATTAATACAAATTTAACTAACATGAATATTTAATAATTTTCATACTCTGCATGTGTGACAAAAAATATCGAATAACAACATCATGATTACATGTACAAACCAAAATATAAAAAATAACATCAATTAATTATATGTGATTCCATACAAGAAATATACCCATATCAGACATAGTTAATTAAGAACATAGTAAATTAGACAAACACATAAAGGACACTTATATTTTATAAAGAGTCACTAATTTCATGTAGAGATCAAATGTTCTTCCCAGCCACAGACTCTGTTGCTCATAAACTTTCAGCAACAGGTCACCCTCAAGTCCGGGCTTAAAATACACCAGGGAAAAAGGATTCCTAATGCCAATATAAGGTCTAATAATTTGTAGAATTGTTCAGTCCAAGGTGCCCAACTGTTGCAACTAGCCTACAGTATCTCATTCCCCACATGCCTATTCCACCCAAGGAATTATGCCCCTTCTCTGCTCAACAGCCCCTCGGATGCGCCACTTCCTGGCCAAGGAATCAACAAAAGGATAGACACGAAGTCTTAGAGCCCTGTAACTAATTCCCAACACACCAGGGAACAATTCTGTTGGCACAAGGGTAGACCCAGGGTTCAATGCTACAACAATGCACCAACAAAACCCTAACTACCTTCCCTTTCAACAACACCTGTGAAGCAGATGAAGTATCACCTGAGGTAGAGGCAGGGGTGGTTGCAGGACTCAGGTGTCTACAACCTTAGTTGGTACACCGATTTGTGATTATAATACTTAATAGAGAACTTAGCACCGTTAGTTTATCATTATTTAACCAGTATCTACTTGGCAGATAAAACAAAGCATCGTAGCATTCACCCAGATCTAAGGTATATAAGCACTTAGCATAAGGAATGGATAAGATCTAGCAGATTCAAGCACCAAGAAAGTTCACATATGTCATATCTAGCATCTAGATTCATCATAAGCACAAAGAATAAACAAATCTATCTAGCTATATCAAAGCACTTAGCAAGTAAAAGCATAAACACATCAGAACATCGTACAGAGAAGAACAACACAGTATTTACGTGGTTCACCCCCACCCTGGGGATACTTCCACCAAATCTTCTTATTTATTAACTTCAATCAGTCATCTACATGCACAGAGCCACAAAAACCTTACTCCGCATAAGACAGGATATCTACACAACTTGCTAGATCCTCCTTCCTTGCATTACAGCACAAAGCCCTACACAGTCTCTTACAATGACTTGCACTTAGCTCTGTAAATCTCACACAGTATGGACAAAGCCTTACAATTCTTGATCACACAGATCTAACTCTTAGCACTTAGCCAACTTGCACCACTTGCACACACAACTACTTCTTACATTTCCTAGCCTTCTATTTATACATACAAAATGGGCCTAAACATGGGTAAACCCATGGGCCAACATCCCATTCCTGTTACATAATCCCAATCCCAAAAAGGACCCAAAAAGGGGCCAATATCCCGTGATCTTTGCTTCGTATTGTGCTCCATTTTTGATAGGTTGTCAAAGTTCCAAAATAGGTCAACCTTGACCAAGGATCTCCCAAAACTTGGTCAAGGCCCAACAAGCCCCCAACATTCACTTGTGACTTGTCTAGAGTCACTTTGGTCTGACTAGTTTGCTTTGAACACCTCGAGCTTGGCTCGAGCTACTTTGACTTGCTACTGTTCTACGACCTCCTGTTCAATGAACTCTCGGATAACTGCGTCGTTGATAGGTTCCTCTAGACACTGTTCTTCTGTAGTGACAATGTGCTCTAGCTCTGCTCCTTGGCCTTCTACCTGTGTAAACAATTGATAGGCCTTATCTTGTACAGGTTGGAGCCTCTGCGTTAGCCTCTGGATAGTGTGTATATGTTGTTGGGCGGTTTGTTTCTCTTGGGAGTGCTTCATTCTTTCCACAACTGACAGGGGCTTTAGCTACGCTTGTATCTTTTCGGCTTGATACTTCACCTCTTGGAGCTGCGACTCTAGTGCCTTGAATTTTGGGTTCTCTGTGATTTGTTCATAGGTCTAGGAACTGTGATCAATTATTTTCTTACATTCCAGGGTAAGAACCTTTAGCCTTTCAACTGCACTCCAAGCGGTTGCTTCTCTTTGGTCTCTTACCTCTTGTGGGGTCTCAGGTACAACGCGTAGCTCCAAATATACTATGTGTTGTTGGATGGATTTTGCGAGCTGGTTCACCTGCTCTGTAATTCGATCTTTTCCTTGATTTCTAAGACTGTCACAGAGAGAAGTGCTATGTTTACCGCTTCTTTTACTTCAAGTTGCTCTGCGAGAAACTGTTCCTTTTCTTGTTGTAGCTGTTCTTTTTCTTCGTCAAACTTCACTTGGAGAGTAATATTTTCCTGTTCTGCGGTACTGCGTTGCTCTAAAAGTACTCCTTGTACTTGTGTCAAATCCTGGGTGGCTTGCTCTGTTGCTTCCCATGCTCGTCGAAGGTGAGCTTCGACTGTATCGGCTAGGCGGTGGAGTTGAGCTGGCTCATCTCCCAATTCTGGTTCTCCTAGCACAGTGGAGACTACACGGTTGGAATGTAAGGCCTGTTGTACCCCTCGGAGTTCAGTCTCAATTCGATCATACATCTCCTCTTGATTTTCTTCTTGTTTCTCTACTATTTCCAGTGAAGCATATTGCAGGGTTTCTATGAGGAAGTCAAAGCCATTAGAGGTGAGGACAGTTTGCATCTTAGTCATGATGGCCTTCACTTTCTTCCGGGAGGAAGGTTTCATAGGCAAACCTTTCCTCTTATTCATGGGATCAACCTCATATCCTTGCTTCTATTCAACTTATTTTTCATCTAACTCTTCGCCATCACCTCATTGATCTGGTGATATGGAAGCAGTCTTCACAGATGCATTGTCTAATCCTTGGACTTATTTGGTCTTCTTTGTCCTGCTTGGTCTAGGTGTATCCTGCGTTGTTTCTGGGCTGTCAATGTTGGATATCTCCGCAGGGCCTATTGGAATAAGGAGGTTCATCGACCAGTCCTTAGTGATCTCCTCCAAGTCCTCCTTCATCAACTTATAGTAGGATTGAAGCTATTTCTTGTGTTCGTTAGCACGTTATGATGTAAATAAAATCTCGATTTGCGTTGAACTTCATCAAAGGCATGAATTGGTGTAGAGTGTTCAGAATCATGTGCGGATCAAACTGTATGGCTATCTTCAACTGATTGTAGTAGGTATGAAAAATAACATTTGACTTCCACTATTTATTGACATCGCTTGAATACCACAGTGTATTGAACTTCACAGCTAGTGTTTCAAAAGGCTTGATGTCCGGAAAGGTCGCACCTTCCCACATCTCCCAGGAAATAAAAGCTATAAGGATCAAGAGCCAGCTGGAATGAAATTTGTATCCTTGATCATGTTCTTATGTGCAGTCGATTTCCAACTGGTTCACCAGGTACTTTGCCCAGTTCATCTGAAGGCCTTCTGTGCACTTCCCTACGAGGTTGACTACAAAACTGGTGACTTGGGTAGGTCTGTTATTTCGTACTAACTTCCCTGCAATCAACTGACAGGCGAGGTACACTGTGACACTCTAGATAGAACCTACCTTGTAGCCTCACATTCCCTTCTCGACATCGCCATAAGTGTCCTTGATCTTCTGGGCTAGAGCACGATCCATGGCTTTTCTAGGGTAAAACTCTTGTGGATTAGGTCCTTGCATACTCAACCCCATGATCCGATTAATCAATGCTGGATCAATTGTTATATGATGGTTTAACCAAAAATAGCCACCATGGTAACAAGAAAGAAACATCTTGACACAGGCATTCACCTCTTGGTGTCTTTTGAAGTATGGGATATTCATGACGTTCAACCGGGTGGACTACGTGAGGTCATGGGTTCATTGCTGAGGGACGATCTTCGAATTATTCCCTTTAGTTATGGTCAGGTACTTATGTGGGGCGAGCATGTTATAGACTTTCTGGTCGCCAAGGTTGAAGTTGCTAAACTTCAACGCTGCAATCTTATCTTGGTCTACTTGAACTGCGCGGATCCCCTTTAGGAGGTACACAATGACCAAGGCATACTCAAAATCTCTAGGTATGCTGTCTCGATTTACTGTACCGCTCAGAGGTGGAATGTAGGCGGGTAATATGGTCAAGATCAATTTGGCATTCGCTATAACATCCCTGTGCTTGGTTCTCTTTTCATCTGATGCCCGGGATGGTCTGGCTCTGCGAGCAGTGGATGGAGAGGCTTGCATTCCTCTCGTCGATGATGCTTGTATACCTATAGACATCGAGATGACTCTTTTAGTCATGAGGTCGATAAAAAATTATTCAACAACTTTCTCTACAACGCTCAATTCATCGGACTTACATGCTCAGGGTTAACAATCTTAGGTTCGGGGAGTAAATTAGACACTACAATAGAATAGACAACAAGAGTGTGATGATCACTGTATAAAATCAACTTAGTCTGTGGGCTCAAACTCTCAGCTGGAAAAAGTGTTCTCGATGCATGGCGTGATGGGATAAATAGGTAACTCAGAAACAAGTCTTTTGAAATGGGTATGAAGCCTTCATTAACTCGGTTTTGTCCATTATGGCACAGTCCCAATGGTCGGATGGAAAGTTGTCTGTCCATAAATGTATTTCTATCCATTTGGAGCATTGGTCTAATGGTTATAATGTCCCCAATGACTATATTGCTTCTCCATGGAAAAGTGCCATGTGTTGTTGTTTTGATATCTCGACGAAGCTCCAATTTCACAAACTTTCCTTCTACAAGGTTCCCTTTGGAACCCTCTGCAACTTATCGATCTTAGCTCTCTTCTTACTTAGCTTTCTATCCTTCTTTCCAGGGAGCTTCGTCTCGGTATGCCTTTTTCCATTTTGATTCTTATCTTCTTTTTACATAATGACTTCGCACTGTTGAAATTCTTCCCTAAGATTCAAGGATGATACTTCTTCTTTATATGGAATAGGTACTTCAATATTATGGGTCTTCTAGTGTTCTTGCAAATTCGACATCCGGGTCTATGGTGTTAAATAACTTCGTTCTATTCTTCTGTTCTTCAATTAAGTGTGTGATCCTTCTATTCATGAAATATTTTAACTCTTGCTTCTTCTTCTCTAAGACTTCTTCTTCTTCTTTCCTTCTGTCTTGATCTCTTTCAATCCAGGGTTTGCCTAGTAACATGGTAAATGGGATACTTTCCTCAATAAATTTAATGATCTCAAAATCTTCTTCTGTCGAAGTTCCATTGACATTCATAGGTATCTAAGAGAGCTTTCCACATAGGTTTATCAACTTTCCTTTGAATAGTCCTATTCCTCCTAATGAAGGAATCATAGAAGGCCTCCCTAAAGCTTCCCAAGTTCTCTCTGTCATGATATTCACCCGTGTTTCCTCATCTATAACACAGTCAATGTCGAAGTCTCCTATTCTTGCTTCAAGGTATTATTTTTTTTTGAATATCTATGATAATCTAACTTGTCGGTGGTCATTCAAGGTTTCTTTCATCTATAGCAATACTTTCTCTGATTCTTCCTTGGATTCTGTCATAATCTTAGTTTCTAGATATGCGTTAGGGTTTTCTTGTCTTATGTTCATTTCTTCAAGCTTAACAATCATTCTAGGACAATCCAATACTTCATGGTCCATAGCTTTATGACAAAGAAAACTAGGTATTCTCCTAGGGCATTCCTTAGCAAGATGTCCTAGTTTTCTACAGCTGTAACAGAGGGTTAATCCTCTCTTTCTTTTAAATGATCCCCAATCTTTCCCGTACTGCGCACTAGGATCATGGTAGCTAACCTACAAAAAATTCTTTCTAGGATCCTGCATCCACTTGTTAGTCCAAACATTATTTCTATGCATAGATATAACATATTTTTCACTATTCTTATCATATCTATTCATATCAAATCTTATTTCTTCTATTAGTGCCCTACTTTTCAAGCTAGGACAAAATCTATCAAACATACCTAGATCCAAGCCTTAGAAACAAAAATTTTCAGTTATCTGACTTCTACAGAGTGCAAATCATTCAGATATAGAACTTTTCAATATTCTTACCTTTATCAAAGAACATATCTTCCAGATCTTACCTCTTTTCTTCAAATCAGAATTCTTTTTTTTAGCACAGAGCTTGACAAACTAAGTAGAGTACTGTGCACTAGAGCGACAGATCTACACACAGAGCTTTCACAATTTCAGGTAGGATCTTTGCACAAAGCTTCTTCTTCCTCAGTTCCCAGTAATCACTATTTCAGGTCCCGACAACGGAACCATTTTTTGGCACAGGGACAGACCCAGGGTTCAACACTACAACAACACACCAACAAAACCCTAACTACCGCCCTTTTTAGCAACACCTATGAAGTAGATGAAGTCTCACCTGAGGTAGAGGCAGGGGTGGTTGCAGGACTCAAGTGTCTGCAACCTTAGTTGGGACACTGATCTGTGATTATAATACTTAATAAAGCACTTAGCACCATTAGTTCATCATTATTTAACCAACATCTACTTTGCAGATAAAACAAAGCATCACAACATTCATCCAGATCTAAGGTATATAAGCACTTAGAATAAGGAAATGGATTAGATCTAACAGATTCAAGCACTAAGAAAGTTCACATATGTCAGATCTAGAATCCAGATTCATCATAAGCACAAAGCCTAAACATATCTATCTAGATATATCAAAGCACTTAGAAAGTAAAAGCATAAACACATCAGAACATCGCACAGAGCAGAACACCACAATATTTACCTGGTTCACCCCCACCCTGGGGCTACGTCCACCGACTCTTCTTCTTTATTAGCTTCAATCGGTCATCTACATGCACAGAGCTTAAAAAAACTTACTCTACATAGGACATGAGATCTGCGTAGCTTGCTAGATCCTCCTTCCTTGCGTTACAACACAAAGCCCTTCATAGTCTCTTACAATGAATTTCACTTAGCTCTGCAAGTCTCACACAGTATGAACGAAGCCTTACAATTATTGATCACACAGATCAAACTCTTAGCACTTAGCCAACTTGCACCACTTGCACACACAACTACTTTTTACATTTCCCAACCTTCTATTTATACATACAAAATGGGCCTAAACATGGGTAAACCCTTGGGTCAACATCCCAATCCCGTTACATAATCCCAATCCCAAAAAGGACCCAAAAAGGGGCCAAGATCCCGTGATCTCTGCTTCGTCTTGCGCTCCATTTTCAATAGGCCATCGAAGTCCCAAAATAGGTCAACCTTGACCAAGGATCTCCCAAAACCTGGTCAAGGGCCAACAAATTCCTAGAAAATATCTCACCTGGAGAGAATGCTCAAAGGCCTAACAACCCATCTCTTCGACAACAAATATCTCACATGGAGAGAATGCTCATGGACCTAACAACTCGCCTCTTTGACAACAAAGACTTTGGTTACTAGATGGAAAATACTTTCCAATATTTTCTCTGTAGATAAGTTAATAGCNCCCCCCCATTTAGATGGTCTTAACAATGATGAAATATCAGTGAATCCCCCCTAAAATAAAGTAAGATTCAACCATATATTTTCATGGTCATAATTGGACACTTGTCACCTTCATAATTAGCTTTATCCACTTGGTGACTCATTCCCATCCCTCGGGAACTTAGGATAAATAAATATCCATAATTATAGTTTTGAGAAATATTAATAAAATATTCCCTTGAACTTAAGCCCCCCCTTTCCCTTTTTGTTGGATTTTCTCCTCCCATCTCTTTTCATTTGATTGGTTTGCACACAAAGATGTGATTTAATTAATAATTTGAGTGTGATTAAATTTTACATGGATAAGTGCACTAACATTTTTTCATCCCAACTCACAAGCCCAATAACCACATAGGCTCTCCGACCTTAAATACACACACACACACACACACCCACCTACCCACCCACAAAACTTGGTTCAATGTGCACTTCAAGGTAATCCTCGTGCACTTACTCAAGTGTGCACACACTATGGAATGTGCACACCCTTCCTTTGACGAAAAATCCACACACACTTACTCAGGTATGCACAACACTATGGAATGCGTACGCTCTTTCTTTGGAAAAATTTCTTGTGCAAAACTAAACCAACACTTGGTGTCAATGGATCACCAACCTAAATGTACATTTACAATTATGATTTAGATTAGGGACATTACAATAGGTTTATTAAAAAAAGATTTCACAAAACTCTTGATCTCTGCTACTTAGATATCCTAATTCTACTCACAATGTTCCACCATCCGATATCTGAACTTCTGAATAAGTCCATTTATACAAAAAAATATATTTTCAGAACCCTGGATAGTGTTTACATAAAACAATGTGTCTCACTTGTACCCTAATACCACCCCAAAACTCCTTATTTTACCACCTGTACCGACATGCACCAAATGGTAGGCCTCCACCTATCACTAAACCCATTTGATGTAGAAAAAGTGGGTCCCACCCCCCCTTTCTTCTTTATTCCCTTGGCACACAAATTATACATCCATTGGATCAAATGATGGAGAAATAACTTAGATAAATGTTCCAGAACAAAGTGCAAAATTCAAGTTGTTCAACTTTAATGGGGTCACCTCAGTCCAATAGATCTGACGACTGATATTTTTTCATTCTGATGGTGCATATTCATAGAAAATTTGAAATATGCTAGACCAATAACCATCTTATTTTTGGTTCCAATGTACCACAATTCCACATTGGACATCTGGCCTTCCCCAAAAATCCTCATTAAATGGAATCCTGGATCTACGAATATACTAGATCTTTTGGTTCCACCTATGAGGTTCCACATCTGACATTTCTCACTCTTATCGAATGTCCAAGATATATATCATCTAGAAATTTGGAAATTCGACATTTATGAAAATTCCAAACAAAGGAAAACCCTGGATACACTAACCTCTGAATGAACTATGGTTCCTCACTTCAAGATTTTTCCATCCCATACTTTACATCCTGTATCCAAGACTTTATTAAAATTCCAACTTAGAAAAATTTCATATTTTTAGATCCGGATCTACTATATGACCTTACACCATGTCCCTACTAGTGCACCGTACTAATGAAGTGTCCTTTAACACCTTATAGTAACATGGCATGCTGACTCAACAACTAACAATGCACTTGACTTGGATTTCCTACGTGGCATCTAGGATCCGACACTTTGCAAAAAGTTGATGATAATTTTTCAGATATCCAAATCTTCCATTGTGACAATTCCCTTTCTATATTCTGTCATCCGAGATCTGACTCTTTTGGAAAATCCATTTTTGAAATTCCAAATCTCTAGATTTTTGATAATCAGGATCTAGATTTCTTCAAACTCTTGTATATCCTCCATTTATCTTTTTTCCCATGAATGTTATCAAGGCTTTCTGATGAGTCACCCCCTGCTGATGTGGCTATCAAGGTAGCTTATTTACATGGCATCCATATCTGACCAAACTTTCGGATATCTAGATTTATAGATACCTAGATCTGTAGTTCTTCAAACTCTTATATATCCTCCACCCAACTTCTAGTCCATGCCTTGCCACTATGGTCATTGACGAGGCTCTTTCCACTTACAACTCAGCACATGGATCCCCAACATCACCACATGGATCCCTGACATGACCACGTGGAATCCAAATCATCCTAACATCTCTTCCTTATGGGGTTCTGCTAAGTCTGGGTTCCATATATGGATCTAGTTTTTTGAAACAAGTCCATTTTATGAATTCTTCTAAATCCATGGATAGAGGGTTCCTTCGTAGGGATTGCACCTCCTAGTATTTTCCCAAAACAATAGATTTATCTGCTTTTGTTTTCCCAACAACATGTATTTCTATGTGTAGATCCACGATGAACCTCCATGGATGCCTCTGCAAAACAAAAATTGACCATCACCTCGACCTTGAGATGACGTTTCCCTTGACCTTCTATCAAAGAGTTGTATAATTTGACCTGCACCTTTTCTCTTGTGTGACGTCTCTGGACCATACATCTTGAGTGTCGTAAACTAGAGCTTTGATACCAATCTGTAATGTACCCTAGCCTTGTTGATGTAGATTTTAACCTTGTACAATATTTACTGAAAACTGATTTTCAGTAAAAGAACATAAAAGATACAATGGAAAATACAAACATTACACAGATATTTTTCCTATGGAAACCCAAACCGGGAAAACCAACATATTCTATATTCATTCATAGTGATACATTGTTTACAATAAAATATACATATAGGATCCAAAAACATCCAAAACCCTAACCCAATGATCTAGATTAGTCAATAACCCTAATTCCTTAACTGGAAATAGAAAACCATCGGTAAAAACCATGTGCCGAAAAACCGCCAAAAAATGTGACACATTTCCTGTGGAAAAAAAATATAACACATACCAAACATTCTCCCACCTGTTGTTTTCTTTTCATAAAGGTGGTTAAACGGTTAGGTAGTCAACAATCCAGAGAGACAATGCCCATGGATCCTCTACACCAAGAGAACTTCTCAGTGATCACAGATTTTGTTAATGAATATGCAACAATCTTCAAAGTGTCCACCTTCATCAACAACACTTTCTTTTCTTCAACCACGTTTCTCACAAAGTGATATAAATATCAATATGATTTGTATTTGAATGATAAGCTGGGTTATTCGAGATAAAAATTGCACTCTAGCTGTCACAATCTATCCTTACAGCATGCTGTACCAACCCAATACCTAAACACAATCTTTGTAACCATACTGCTTCCTTACTTGCATGAGTGGCTGCCATGTATTCAAATTTTGTAGTTGAAAGTTCCACTACACCCTGTCTTTTGATCATCCAACTTATTTCTCCTACAAGCAGGTTAAACACATACCCACTTGTATATCTCCTACGATCCAGATCTCTAACCCATTCTGCATCCACAAAGCCATGTATATCCAACACTCTGTCCAATCCTGGTCTTCCTTTGTAGCACAATCCATAGCTAGCAGTGCCACACAAATACCTGGAAACCATTTTTACTGTTGTCCAATGCTCCTTCCTTTGTTTTGACATATACCTGCTCAAAAATCCCACTACATGTGCAATGTTCAGTCTAGTACAGACCATTGCATAAATCAAACTACCAACTGCACTTCCATATGGAACATGAGACATGTCTTCCTCTTCTTCCTATGTCTTGGGACACTGATCCACAGATAACTTTACACCAACATGAATAGGAAACTTGACCGATTTACATTCCGCATATTAAACCTCTGCAATATTGTCTCGACATATTTTCTCTGATTTAACCGGAGTTTCCTCTTTTTCCGATCTCTTTTAGTTTCCATGCCCAAAATGAAATTTGAAGCACCGAGATCCTACATGTCGAATTTAGAGGAAAAATGATTTTTCACATCCTAGATAATCTCCATGTTGTTTCCTATCAACAACATGTCATCCACATACAAGACAAAATAAATCAAATCATCACCAATTAATTTAAAATACACCCAATGATCATCTTTGCTTCTTGTGAAGCCAATTCCCAACATATAAGTATCAAATTTTTGATACCACTTTCTTGGTGATTGTTTTAAACCATGCATGGACTTTTTTAGCTTGCATACCAGTGCCTTCTTTCCCTTCACAACAAATCCTTTTAGTTGCTTCATATAGTTGCTTCATATAGATGGTGATTGTTTCTTCACATCCATCTGTTCTACTTCAAAATAAAATGCAACAACAAAAGATAATGGAAATATTATAGAGGTTAACTTGGAAACATGAGAAAAATCTCACCAAAATCAATTCCTTCAACCTGGGAATAACCCTTTTATACTAACTGAGCTTTGTATTTCTTGACTTTTCCTTTTGCATTCAACTTCTTTTTAAATACCCATTTTCTGCCAATGGGATTTTTTCTAGTCGACAACTCCACTAGATCCCAAGCCTCATTCTTATCCAAGGATGCCATTTCTTTGTCCATGTCCTTTTTCTATATATTTCCATCCTTTGAATCCACTGTCTCCCTGACAATTCTAGGATCATCATTAGTAATAGACAAAGAAAAATTTGAACAGAAATCAGATGGAGTATACCTTTCTGGTATCCTTCTTTCTCAAACCGATCACCTCAATACTGGAGTAGGAGGATCTTCTTCTTCTGATTCCTATTCTTCTGTAGAGTCTGATTCATCATCCTTTAAATCAAACTCTATTTTCTCTGGTTCTTCCTTACTTGGTAGGAATTCATGTTTAAAAACATCCTTCATTTCTCTAAATACCACATCTCAGCTATACACTACCTTCTTAGTTTCTGGGTTCCAAAGCTTATAACTCTTGAGACCATATTTATATCCAATAAAGATACACTTTTCATCCTTATTATCTAGCTTACTCCTGTTTTCCTTTGGAACATGAACATATGCATCACAACTAAATACCTTGAGATGTGTGAGAGAAGGTTTCTTACTAGTCCATACCTCTTGTGGAGTCTTTTCATCCAGTGTTGATGAGGGTGATTTGTTGACCAGGTAACATGCAATACCCACTTCCTCTGCCAAGAATTCTTTCCCTAGCCCGACACCACTGAGCATGCACCTTGCTTTTTCCATCATCATTCTGTTCATTTTTTCTACAACTTCATTCTGTTGAGGTGCATATGGAGTAGTCTTTTGCCTTGCTATACCACACTTCTTACAAAATTCTTCAAATTAATTCCCGCATAACTCTCCACCATTATCTTTCCTCAACACCTTAATTCTTTTCTCTGTTTGATTCTCAACAAGAGCCTTAAACTCTTTAAACCTATCAAAGACTTTAGATTTCTTCCTGAGGAAATATATCCAAGTATTCCTCGAGAATTCATCTATAAATGAGACATAGTACAAGTATTTTCCCAATCATGGGAACAACACAGGTCCAAAAAAATCACTGTGAACTAACTGTAAAATTCCTTCTACCCTCGCTGCACCAGAGGGAAACCTTAATCGATTCTTCTTCCCATATACACAATGTTCACATAAATCAAAATCCAGAGAGCAGTTAGACATACCTTCAATCATACCTTTACCATGTAGTAGTCGAAGACCATTCTCTCCAATATTCCCCAGTCTTTGATGCCACATAATAACCTTTTCTCCAGAGATTGTAGAAGTTCTTTCTTCTTCAAATCCAATATCAATAACAATGGAACTATCAAACCCATCACTAATATTTATTCCTTTCATCTTATACATTTTTCCAAACCAAACTCCCTTCAGCAACACCATTGCTCCTCAAACCATCCTCCAGGTTTCTTTTTCAAATATTGTTTTTACTCCTGCATCATCTATTTTGCTTACAAAAATCAAAATTATGGGTAAACCTAGTATGTGAAGAACACTAGGAAGTGCTCTAATCCTTCCATATATGATCCTAAACTTGAATTTTCCTCGTCCTATGATTCTGGTTGTCGAATCATCACCTAATAAAACATTACCTCCATCATACCTTTCATATTCACAGAATCACTCCCTGTGGGGAGTCATATGAAAGGATGCACCTGAGTCAACCAACCATGCCTCATGATCTACATGTGTTCTTGAAGAAGCCAAGTACACATACCCTCCTTCTTCCTTGGAGGTCTTTTCTTTTGTAGAAGGAGATTCTTCAGATCCCTTATTTTTCTCAACTTTGGATCTACACTGCTTCTTGTAGTGCCCTTATTTTCCACATCTACAACATACCTTTACAAACTTTCTGAGAGATTTAGATATACCCTTAGATTTATATCTCCCACTTGAGAACTTAGATCTATTTCTTTCATGGGAACATCCTCTTGCAAATAATGCATATGTGTTTTGTCCTTCCATATTATTTTGTCTCATCTACTCCGACAACAAGGATGAGACCACTTCATCAACCTTCAAGGAAGTTGTATTACTACCTATGGTCACAACCATACTATACCACAACTTTGGTAAAGAACACAATAAACTGATACATTTATCTTCATATGAAATTTTAATCTCAACAGATACTAACTCACTTACCATAGTATTGAAGGCATTCAAATGTTGTGCCATTGAGTCTCCATCTCTCATCCTCAAGTTATATAACTTATTTCTCAGGAATAGTTTATTTACTAGGGGCTTAGACTGATACAAATTCCCCAACTTGTCCCATAAATCCTTGGTTGTAGCTTCCTCTGACACATTAAGTAACACTAAATCTGAAAGACACAGTCGAATTGTGCTCTTTACCTTCTGATCCAACTATAAATGTGTTGAACCTGCACATAATATATCTAGATAGAAAATACTACACACATTTGCAAAGAGGAATTGAGAAAGAAGAAGCAATATAGAAAGAATGGAAGAATTATCATTAACTGTATTCCACACTCAAAGAGTGAATAATTTACAATATATATAGGATAAATGAGTAACTAATGAGCCATAGTGGTGGTCGAGATTGATCTGGAGACACACCAACAGTTACAAGTGTAAACTACCACCTAGTCTAGTTTCTCAGGTAGTTATGAGAGTGAACTGCCACCTAGTTGAGTTAACTAGTCAACTAGTCTTCAGTTAAATACTGAACAAAGAGTAGTGAGTTGGTGATGATCCTAATGTTGCATGGTGAAAAAACCAATGCACTATCTAAACTCAACTCAACTAGTCAAACTGAAGTGTTAACTGAAAGAGAATATTCTCCCCTAAAATATAGGAGATTGGATAATGAATAATTATGAATAATAAACAAGGAATAACCTTAGGAAAATTAAATCCTAGGTGTGTGTGAAGTAACTCCAACACCCCCCCTGAACATCACTATGGTGAAAATAAAGAATGGGTCCCGGTTATGAGGCCATGTTAGGTACTCAAATACAAAAGATAAACTGAACTAAATGAGGAAAGAGGGAAAACCTCATGGGAACAAAACCCCCCCTCAAATTACAATGCATAAAATAAAAAATGACAAGGAACAAAATGCAGTTGCTAAACAACCATGTCCTTCGCTCTAAGAAGACCTTGCAACTGTGCAAGTTTGTGCTCTTTGAATATTTTGTTGAAGATGTAGATGTCTGCATGGATTTGATGAAGTATATGCATCATTGATATTTCCACATATATCCACTTTATCTTCTTGTAATGAATAATATCCAAATAAATGTTGGATGAAATTTTGAAAACCATGCGACCGTTTCCAGAAAAATGCTGAAATTTTGTTGATTTTAAAACGATCATAACTTCACTTTCCAGACTCCATTTAGGACGATTGTTTTTTTGAAATTGGATATTTTCTCGAGAGGAATTCCAATATCCAAGTTCTTTCTACAATTTTTTCTCAAAAAATATCAGAATGGCATATGATGTGCGCGTCTCCCTTTTTGACTCCTGAGATGAATGCATGGTGCATGCAAAAGTGTCTGCATGTGACTCTTGAGATGAATGCCATATATATTCCACATGAATTTCAAAACACAAATCTAAAATGGAGTAGACATCATCTTCAATTAGTGGAATACAAATTTCTGCAAATACTTTTGTAGAAGACTCTTCATAATAAGAGGCTTGATCTTCTGATGGATTCTCTTCTGGATCTATCTGTTCGACCTCCTTCATGAAATATTCACAATATTATTTATTCCCAAATAGAACCTCCAATCTGGTCCATAATTAATTTGGAGTCGATCCTTGTGATTCTTCATATACTTGATGGAAAAATTCGGGAGAAACAGACATGTCGATACTTCCTATGGCCATATCTTGTCTATTGAGAAAGTCATTTTTCTCATCGAAAGAATCATAATATACTTCCATTTCCATAGTTATTTGGTACAAGCCTCCGCATCTAAGATGAAGCATAATTTTTGGCTTCCATTCCAAACAGTTATGAGGCATGAGAAGTATTTCTGACGAATAATCCATCTTTTTGTTGTCTTCAATCTTTTGTACCTGCAAAAAATGATTTGGTGTAGCTTTGGCTTAGCAGTCCATTGGCTCTGATACCATGCAAATGTGTTGAACCTACACAGAATAGATCTAGCTAGAAAATACTACACACATTTGCAGAGATAAATTGAGAAAGAAGAAGCAAGATAGAAAGAATGGAAGAATTCTCATTAACTGTATTTCACACTCAAAGAGTGAATAATTTACAATATATATAAGATAAATGAGTAACTAATGAGCCATAGTGGTGGTCTAGATTGATCTGGACACACACCAACAGTTACAAGAGTAAACTACCACTTGGTCTAGTCTCTCAGAAAGTTATGGGAGTGAACTACCACCTAGCTGAGTTAACTAGTCAACTAGTTTTCAGTTAACTGACTGAACAAAGAGTAGTGAGTTGGTGATGATCCCAATGTTGCACGGTGAAAAAACCAATGCAACATCTAAACTCAAATCAACTAGCCAAACTGAAGTGTCAACTAAAAGAGAATATTCTCCAGGTGGAATATTCTCCCCTAAAATATAGGAGACTGGATAATGACTAATTATGACTAATAAACAAGGAATAACCTTAGGAAAAATAAATCCTAGGTGTGTGTGAAGTAA
>SNQJ01S0016138.1:49571-90684 GCA_010110895.2 Picea sitchensis
CCAGCAAAATGAAGGGATACAACCTATAGCAAAACCCGCTGTAACTTCCTCTTCTTTCTCTCACAGTCTCCTCTCTCAGAATACAATACTCGCCAACATACATAGCCGCAATACATTTCCCTCATAAAAGAGGGTATCCTTCTAGGGAAAAAAACCCTAACATAATCTCTATTGTTAGATCTGCGACCTTATAATGAACGGTCCAGATTTACAATGAAATTAAAATATACTTTTACAAGGAAATTTTTTCTTTGGGGGCTTCGCCCCTGAACCCCCGCTGGGGGCCCGCTTACCCCCAGACCCCCCAGCCTGGGGGATAGCCCCCCCGGACCCCATAGAGCGGGTAAAACCCCTCTGCACTCCCCCGCGTGGAAGAGTGTACATAATTATGGGGTGTAAATACTTCATGGGGTATAAACATGGCTGAAAGTAAAAAACCTCTAAATTAGGAAGATAATCAAGCTCCACAACCAACATAGTACATGTATGTGATGTATAGCTAAAGGCTTAGTGCCAGGACTGGATATGTACGATCGAATGTATCTTGTAAATGATCTGTGCATGATTGTGAAAATATCAGTGAAAGTTGTTGTAGTTTTGTGTTGAAGTGCAAGGAAGAAGGATCTAGTGAGCTATGCATATCTTCTATCCTGTGCGAAGTAAGAGTCATTGAAGCTCTCTGCTGTAACCGCTTGACCAAGATAATACAAAGAAGAAGAATTTATGGACGTAGCCCAAGGGTGGGGGTGAACCACAGTAACTGTGTGTATTGTGATTTGTTCTTTGACCTAATGTGTTTATCTCCTTCTTGGATAATTGATTGATGTGATTAAGTAGATTTAGTTATGCTTTGTGCTTCTGAGATAGGAATGAATGTTAGATCTGATATATAAGATGCTTAGTGTCTAATATGGTAAATATAATCTATCTTGTTGTATCTAAGTGCTAAGTCTTTTTGAATCTAAGTATATATCGCAATGCTCTGTGCTACCTGTGAAGTGTTGTAAGGGTTGAATATTAATAGATAAACCTTGCTAGATAATTGCTAAGTTCTATAATCACAGATCTCTGTCCCAGCTAAGGTTGTAGACACTTGAGTCCTGCAACCACCCATTCCTCTACCTCAGGAGAGACTTCATATGCTTCACAGGTGTTTCCAAAAGGGCCGGTAGTTAGGGTTTTGTTGGTGCACTCTTGAGCATTGAACCCTGGGTATACCCCTGTGCCAACAAGGGGCTAGGTCCCTAACATGTCATCCCCCTTAAAAAAAACCTTGTCCTCAATGATTGAGATGAGGAAATTGCTACAGAATAGTATCTGGTTCCCAAGTGGCATCTGTTGGACATGTATCTTTCCACTAGATTAACACTTCCTTGATGGTTCGCAAATGATGCTCACACTGGTCCAAAACTACTTGTGGCTATAACCAAATGGATCCTTCTTTGTCCAACTCAAGAAGGTTGGTTTGAGTTTGGCACTTAGTTCCAATCACCTTCTTTAAGCAGGAAACATGAAAAACAAGATGGAGCTTAGAATGACTGGGAAAAGCTAACTGATAGGCCACCTATCCCACACGCTTGAGAACTGTATAAGGACCATAAAATTTGGGCGCCAGTTTCTGACAATGGGCAACCTTGAGGGAATTTTTCTTGTAAGGTTGTAGTTGAAGAAACACTTGATCCCCTTCTGTAAATTGACATCCAGAGCGACCTTGATCTACTTGTTGCTTCATGTGATTATGGGCGATGACAAATTCTCTTTGAGGGTATGAAGAATAACCTCTCGAATTGTAAGTGTTTGGTCAGCTACCTGGACCTTCGAGACACCTGGAAAATATGAGAGAACTAAAGGTGGATTTTTTCCATATACCGCTTCAAAAGGAATCATGTGGGTACCTATATGGAAAGAAGTGTTGTACCACCATTCAACTAGTGGTAACCATTGAGCCCACTGATTTTTCCTTTCTAATGAAAAACACCTCAAATAGGTTTCCAAACACTTGTTGACCACTTTAGTTTGAACATCAGTCTGGGGATGATAAGCTATGCTGAGATGCAATTGGGTGCCTTGGAGCTTGAATAGTTCTTGCCAAAAATTGTTGGTGAAAGTCAGGTCACGATCAGAAACAATAGAATGTGGCATGCCATGAAGCTTGAAGACCTGATCCATGAAAAGTTGAGCCACAATGGATGTTGTAAATGGGTGTTGAAGAGAACATAAATGAGAATAATTGGAAATATGATCAACTACCACCATGATCACTGATTTATTGCCTGATTTAGGTAAGCGTACAATAAAGTCCATAGAGATATCATGACAAATAGCAGGTGGAATCAAAATCGGTTGTAGTGTGCCAAGAGACTTGAATGTTTCTCCCTTGTTTCATTGACACACATCACATTTAGCCACAAAATTATGAACATCCTATTTCATACCATCCCCCAAAAAAGAACATTTGACCCAATCATAGGTTTTGGTAAACCTTGAGTGCCCAACTATGGGTGTAGCATGAAGCTAAGAAAGTACCCTGGATTTAAGTTTTGGCTGTGTACTTAAATACAAATGGCCTTTGTATCGAAGCTCATCACTAAGCCAAGAGTACCCTAGAAGGAAACTTTTGTAGGCTAGCCCTTATGATCCTAGCACGTAGTACAAAAAGAGTTGGGGGTCATTTAAAAGAAAGTGAGGATTAACTCTTTTCTACAATTGTAGAAGACTAGGACATCTTTCTAAGGAATGCCCTGGGAGAAACCCTAGATGCCTCTGTTATAGAGCTATGGACCATGAAGTATTGGATTTCCCTAGAATGATTGCTAGAAATGAAAAGATGAATATGGAACAAGCAAACTCTGAAGGAGATCAAGAGACTAAAATTATATAAGAACCCCAGAAAGAATCAGAGATCATGTTACTGAAAATAAAAGAAACCCTAGATGACCATAAGGATGTTAGTTTGTCAGAGATCTTCAAAGAAAAGGAGACAATCGAAGTAATAATAGGACACTTTGACATTGACTGTGCTCTGGATGAGGGAACACCAATGAACATTATGACAGAAAGCACTTGGGAAACCCTAGGAAGGCTTTCTCTGGTCCCTTCACTAGGCACCATCGGATTGTTTAATGGAAAAATGGTAACCCTATGTGGTAGAATTACCCATATAGCTATGAGTACCCATGGAAATTCGACAGAAGAAGAATTCAAAGTTATTAAATTTATTGAGGACCATGCCCCATTTCCAGCTTTGTTAGGTAGGATTTGGATTGAAAAAGACCAGATCCAGAGAATAGAAGAAAAGGACGCTCTAGAATAGAAGAAGAAAGAACTCATGGAATTTATGTCTAGAAGGATCTCCTACTTGATGAAAGAACAAGAGGACAGACCTAAGCCATTGAACACTAGGGACTTGGGTATTGAAGTTATAAGAGAATTAGAGGAACCACAGAAGACCAAAATACCTAATCCATATGATGAAGGAGTATTACCTTTGGATTTGAAGAAAGAACCTAAGAAGCGTGAAGTGACTATGTCAAGAGAAGATAAGAATCATAATGGCAAAAGGATGACCGAGATGAAGCTTACTGGGAAAAAGGATAGAAAGCTAAGTAAGAAGAGGGACAAAATCAGAAAGGTATAGAAGACTCCAGAGGAAACTTCGCAGAAGGAAAAATCACAGGAATCGAGCTTCGCTGGGATATCAGAACAATGACCTATGGCACTTCACCATGGCACATAAATATAGCCGTTGGAAGCCAATATAATTGTTTGACTCCACTCTGAATAGGTCGAAATGCCTTTATGGCTCACCACTAGATCATTAGACCACTCCATATGGACATAACATTAGTTAATGCAACCTCTTATCATTTGCAATCCGACCGTTGCTAAGTTTCCCTACTTAGTTCGTCGCACCACAAATCGAAAATACTTTTTCTAAAGGAGAATTTGAGCCTGAAAATTGAGATTACTTCACCCTGCAATCATTGCCTTGTTCCCATACTATTCATCGTAGTCTCTAAATTCATTTTCACACCTGAGCTAGTGTACCCAAGATTGTATTTCGGACGAGCTCAACGCTATTGAGAAAGTAGTTGAAGAAGTTTTGATTGACTTAATGGCTGAGAGAGTCATGCTAGAAAGAAGGATGTATGTAGGCATGCAAGGATCATCAACAGGAGGAGTCCAAGCTTCTCCCTCCACTTCTTGTGGAGGAGGACCTTCCAAAACCACGACCGAGACAAGAACAAAGCATAGAGACAATATTGCAAACGCCAAGCTGATCCCACCCATTCTGTCGGTTTACATACCACCTTTGAGTGGCAATATTAACCGTGACAGTGTACCTAGAGACTTTGAGTACACCTTGATCACCGTGTATCTTTAGAAATGGGTGCGCGTAGTACGTGCTGACCAGGATAAGCTCGCAACACTGAAATTTAATGATTTTAACCTTAGAGATCACAAAACCTACATCATGTTAACTCTGCACAAGTACTTAACCAAGACCAAAGGAAAAAATCCTATTATTTTCCCATAGTCCTGGACCCAAAACCTCATGTAGTCCACATTGCTAAACATAATGAAGATCCCTCACTTCGGCAGACACTAGAAAGTCAATGCATGTGTCAAGTTGTTGTCTTGCTACCATGGCGGATACTTATGGTTGGACCGCCGCATCACTGCGGATATGACTCTGATCAATCAGATCACATGGCTTAACATGCAAGGCCCTGACCCATAGGACATTTACCTAGGAAAGACCTCAGATCGAGCACTAGCACAATAGATAAAAGAAACTTATGGTGATGTACAGAAGGGTATGTGAGGCTACAAGGTAGCCTCTATCCAGAGTGGCGCAGTGCGCCTTTCCTGTCAGCTAACCGCAGGCAAGTTAGTTCATAATAACAGACCAACACAAGTGACTGGCTTCGTAGTTGACCTCATAGGGAAGTGAACCGAAGGACTACAGATGAATTGGGCACAGTATCTTGTAAACCAGTTAGAGCTGGATTGCAGAGGAGCGCAAGACCAAGGGTATGAGTTCCACTTTAGTTGGTTGCTCATAATAATCACTTTCATCGCTTGGGAACTACCAGAGGGAGCCACTTTTATGGAGATCAAACCTTTTGAACCACTAGCCATGAAGTTCTGTACGTTGTGGTACTCTAGCAACATGAACAAGCAATGGCAGTCCAATGCTGTCTTCCACACCTATTTCAACCAACTGAAGAATGAAATTCAGTCTACACCGTGAATCACCCCAAACATACTTCATAGGTTTATACCTTTGATGAAATTCAGTGCGGACTGCCACTTCACCTATATTACAGCGCACGGTGATGAGCATAAACAACAACTCCAATCCTACTACAAGCTGATAGAAGATGACTTGGAGGATATTACCAAGGAATCGATAGCAGACCTCCTTGTTGCAGTGGACCCCACAGACATGTCTGACGAGGAAAGCCTTGAAGCTATGCCAGATACACCTGGGCCAAGCAAGAATAAGAAGGATGACAAAGTTGAAGATATCCCTAGCATGTCCACAAAGACTACTTCGATCTCACCTGAGCAGGGAGGTGATGGTGATGAGCTAGGTAGCATAGAATTTGAGCAAAACAGAGGCAAGGTTACTCCACCTAGAGAGGAGGAGGATCCCTCTATGAAAAGAAAGATTACACCACCAAAACCTTCCTCCCAAAAGAAAGCTAAGGCCACTCGGACCACACTTAAAACTACCCTTACCCCAGATGACTTCGACTTCTTAATTGTGATGCTGAATGATGTTTCACTAGAGCTCGGAGAAAAGCAAGAAGCAAGAAAGGAGGAGATATTCAACCGAATCAAGGGAGAACTCCAAGAAGTGCAAAAGGCACTCCAGTCCAGTCGAGCGGTTTCTATAGCGCCCTTGATAATCAAAACATCAGGAACAGGTGATGAGCCCACTCATCTACACCATATTGCTGATCAAGTCAAAGATCGCCTTCGACGAGCTCAATAACACATAGCACAAGCCACCCAGGCTTTGATGCAAGCACATAAAGAACTTCTAGAACAATGGAGTGAGGTAGAATGGGAAAATCTTTCCTTGAAAGTTAAGTGGGACAAGGAAAAGGCACAATTGCTAGCAGAGAAACTTGAAGTACAGGAAAGGGTTCACAAAGCACTTCACTCTGTGGCAGTCATAGAAGTGAAGATGGAAGATCGTCTCCCACAGAAGGTGACCCAACTGGAAGAATTAATCCAGCAACTCCAACAGTGCATTACAAATATAGAGCTCTACACCATGCCCGAGACCCCCCAAGAAATAAGAGATCTAAGAGAGGCCACTGCTCGAAGCGCAGTTGGCCGATTAAAAACCTTTGACATGGAATGCAAGCAGCTGAGCGCTAGAAGTGCCTAGACTTATGAAACCCTCACAGAGAATCCAGAATTGCAGAGATTAGAGGCACAACTCCAAGAATCAAAGCAGCATGCAGACATGCTACAGGCGCAGATAAAGACTTTGAACATAGTCGAAATAATGAAGAGGTTCGCAGAACAACACACAACCCAACAATAGGTACATATGCTGCAAAGTAAAGTGATGGAAGTTTCCCAACAACTTCAGCCAATCCAAGAAAAGGCATGCCAACTATTCGCTTAATTTGAAAGCTAGGGATCTGAACTCTAACAGGTTGTCATCACTGTAGAACAACGCTTGGAAGGACCGCTCAATGACACAGTGATCTAGGAATTCACTGAGCAAGAGGTTGTCACATTGCAACATGTCGAAGAAGCTCGAGCCAAGCTCGAGGCATTCAAGGAGGAATTGATCAGACCAGAGTGACTCGGGGTGAGTCACAGGTGAGTGTTGGGGGCGTGTTGGCCCTTGACCATGTTTTAAAGAATACTTGGTCATATTTGACCATTTTTTGGACTGCGACAACTCACCAACGATGGAGCGCAACACAAAGTGGAAATTAGGGAAACTAGACCTATTTTTGGGTCCCTTTAGGGTTTTGGGTTGATGTAATGGGAAAGGGATGTCAGACCGTGGGTTTACCCACGCTTAGGCCCATTTGTAATCTATAAATAGATACTTAGGCAATGTAATAAGAAGAGAGTAGTACATCTATGTGATGTATAGATAAAGACTTAGTTATAGGACTGGATTTGTGTGATCAGATGTATGTTGTAAATTCTCTTTGCATGATTGTGAAAATCTTAGTGCAAGTTGTTGTAGTTTTGTGCTGAAGTGCAAGGAAGAAGGATCTAACAATATGCATAGATCTTATCTCTTGTGAGAAGTAAGGGTCATTGAAGCTCTGTGTTGTAACCTCTTGACCGAGATAATATAAATAAGAAGACTTTGTGGACGTAGCCCCAGGGTGGGAGTGAACCATGGTAACTGTGTGTATTGTGCTCTGTGCTTTGACCAAATGTGTTTATCTCCTTCTTGGCTAAGTGCTTGATGTGATTAAGTATATTTAGTTATGCTTTGTGCTTCTAAGATAGGAATGAATGTTAGCTATGATATATAAGATGCTTAGTGTTTGATCTGGTGAATCCAATCTATCTTGATGTATCTAAGTGCTAAGTATTTTTGAATCTAAGTATATACTGTGATGCTCTGAACTACCTATGAAGTGCTATAAGGGTTGAATATTGATAGATAAACCTTGCTAGATAATTTCTAAGTGCTATAATCACAGATCTATGTCCCAGCTAAGGTTGCAAACATATGGGTCCTGCAACCACCCCTGCCTCTACCTCGGGTGAGACTTCATCTGCTTCGCAAGTGTTTCCAAAAGGGCTAGTAGTTATGGTTTTGTTGGTGCACTCTTGAGCATTGAACCTTGGGTCTGCCCCTGTACCAACAAGGGGTTAGGTCCCTAACATGTCCACCCCCTTAAAAAAAACTTGTCCTCAATGATTGAGATGAGGAAATTGCTACAGAATAGTAGCTAGTTCCCAAGTGGAATTTGCTGGACATGTATCTTTCCACTAGATTAACACTTCCTTGATGGTTCACTGATGCAGATGAAACTCACGCTGGTCCAAAAATGCTTGTGGTTGTAACCAAATGGAGCCTTCTTCATCCAACTTGGGAAGTTTGGTTTGAGTTTGGCACTTAGTTCCAATCACCTTCTTTAAGCAGGAAACATGAAAAACAATATGGAGCTTAGAATGACTGGGCAAAGCTAACTGATAGGCCACCTATCCCACATGCTTGAGAACCGCATAAGGACCATAAAATTTGGGTGCTAGTTTATGATAATGGGAAGCCTTGAGGGAATTTTTCTTGTAAGGTTGCCGTCGAAGAAACACTTGATCCCCTTCGGCAAATTGACGTTCAGAGTGACCTTGATCTTCTTGTTGCTTCATGCGAGTATGGGCCATGACCAAATTCCCTTTGAGGGTATGGAGAATAACCTCTCTAATTGTAAGCGTTTGGTTAGCTACCTAGACCTTCGAGACACTTGGAAAATATGAGAGAACTGAAGGTGGATTCTTTCCATATACTACTTCAAAAGGAGTCATGTGGGTACCTATATGGAAAGAAGTGTTGTACCACCATTCAGCTAGTGGTAACCATTGAACCCACTGATTTTTCCTTTCTGATGAAAAACACCTCAAATAGGTTTCCAAACACTTGTTGACCACCTCAGTTTTACCATTAGTCTGGGGATGATAAGCTATGCTGAGATGCAATTGGGTGCCTTGGATCTTGAACAGTTCTTGCCAAAAATTGTTGGTGAAAGTCAGGTCACGATCAGAAACAATAGAATGCGGCATGCCATGAAGCTTGAAGACCTGATCCATGAAAAGTTGAGCCACAATGGATGTTGTAAATGGGTGTTGAAGAGAACATAAATGAGAATAATTGGAAATATGATCAACTACCACCATGATCACTGATTTATTGCCTGATTTAGGTAATCCTACAATAAATTCCATAGAGATATCCCACCAAATAGCAGGTGGAATAAAAAGAGGTTGTAGTGTGCCAGGAGATTTGAATGTTTCTCCCTTGTTGCATTGACACACATCCCATTTAGAAATAAAATTACGAACATCCTGTTTCATACCATCACAGAAAAAAGAACGTCTGACCCAATCATAGGTTTTGGTAAACCTTGAGTGCCCAACTATAGGTGTAGCATGAAGCTCAGAAAGTACCGTGGATTTAATTTTTGACTGTGTACTTAAATACAAATGACCTTTGTATCAAAGCTCATCACTAAGCCAAGAGTGCCCTAGGGAGACTGGAGAATTGGACTGCAATTGTTGTATCAGATGCAAAGTTTTGGGATCTTGTAGACATTCCTGGCAAACAACTTGGAGCCAATTTGGTACAATGAAGGAGAGAGAAAAAACGAACCCTTTATCTTCATATTTTCTAGAAAGTGCATCAACAACCACATTGTCTTTTCCTTTCTTGTAAATGATCTCATAATCATATCTAAAGAGCTTAGTCACCCATTTTTGTTGCTCAGGGGAGGAAAGGCATTGTTCCAAAAAATACTTGGGACTTTGATGATCTATCTTAATTTGGAAGTGTTGCCCCAATAGATACGGGCGCCAAAGATCTACAACATGAAAAATAGCCAACATTTCCTTTTCATAGATTGATTTTACCAAATTTCTCTCTGAAAGTTGTTCGTTGGTAAAGGCCAAAGGCTGACCCTCTTGCATAAGGAAGATGCCAATTCCTTTCCTAGAAGCATCACATTATAGAACAAAGGTCTTTGTGAAATCAAGAAGGGCCAGGAATGAAGTGGTGCACATGGCCATCTTCAAGGTTTGAAAATCCTAAGAAACTACTAGAGTACAAGTGAAAGAATTATTTTTAAGGAGAGCAGTGAGAGGTGTCGCAATCTTCCCATAATTCTTAACAAACTTGCAATAATAACTTGTTAAACCCATAAATCCATGCAATCTTTTGAGAGTCTTTGGGTGAGGCCAATCTTTCATATCTTCAATCTTTTTAGGATCCACCCTAACACTAGCCTTTCCAACAAGATTACCCAAGTACTCAACTTCTTAGGTGCCAAAATCACATTTAGATTGTTTGAGGAAAAGGTGGTGCTGTGAGAGTAGATGGAGAATTTGATCCACATGGGAAAAATGAGATTGCCAAGTTTTAATATAGATGATAATATCATCAAAGAAAACTAAGACAAAATGACAGAGAAAAGGATGGAATACATGATTCATGAGGCTTTGGAAGGTGGAGGGGGAATTACATAGGCCAAAGGGCATGACCAAAAACTCATAGTGACCCTCATGAGTTAAAAAGGCAGTCTTGGGTATGTCAACTTCTTGCATACGTATTTGGTGGTATCCAGAACATAGATAAAGTTTAGTGAAGTACTAAGCACCACTCAACTCATCCAAGAGATCATCAATTCCAGGAATGGGGAACTTGTCCTTGATGGTGAGCTTATTAAGGGAACGAAATTCAGGACACATGCACCAAGTACCTTATTTATTAAGTACCATGACCACAGGGGAAGAATAAGGGCTGGTACTGGGGTGGACAACACCCTCTTGGAGAAATTCCTGCACTATTTTCTCAATTTCATTATTTTGGGCAAAGGGGTGTCGATAAGGGAGAACATTGGGAGGAAGACTGCCAGGAACAAGGGGAATTGAATTATCATGAACACCACAAATAGGAGGAAGGCCCTGAGGGGTGGAAAAAACAACTTGATGTTTGGAAAGGATAGCATGGAGGTCAGGATACACACAGGGTGTCTCAATGGCTTGAATAGAATGGAGTTGAGAAATGATACTGGAGTGTCCTTTCTTGAGGATATTTTACATATGATGGGAACTAATTATCTCAGTAGAACCAACTGTGAGACCTTGGAATTGATAATTTTTTTCTTCTTGTTGGAATTTCATCATTATTTCCTTAAAATCCATAAGAATGGGACCCAAAAGTTCGTAACGATTCAACACCTAGCACAATGTCACACCGTCCCATGTCAATGGAAAACATATGAGATTTCAGTTGGTAATGTCCAATTTGAAGACGAACGTTTTCAAACCGCCCACCACATTTCATGGACCCACCATTAGCTATCATGATTTGAAAATTATTGACAACACGAATATAGCAATTGGTTTCCCAGGTAATGCAATGATGAACAAAGTTGTGTGTGTTACCACTATCAACAAGGATGATGAACTTCCTATGCTTAATGTAGCCAATGAGCTTGAGAATTTGGGGGGCTGAGAAGCTAGTGAGGGCATGCAAGGAGATAAGTGGGTCAACTTCAGGTGGGTCAGTAGACTCTTGTATGGCATCGAGAAGGGAGGGTTCTTCAACAAGGGGAACTGTCACATCCTCTTCAGAAACATCTTCTAAGATGGCCATAAATAGTTTTTGTTTCTTCCACTTGTGCCCCGAAAAATATTTATCATAAAAATTATAGCAAAGACGCTTCAGTTGACGTTTGGCCATTTCATCCCTAGTTAGTTTATGTACCTTGAGGGGAGTAAGAGGGGGGTTAGGATTAGCGGGTCGAGGGTGAGGAACAAAAGTTTTTTTTTTTTCTAGGAAAAAACAACTTGTTGGGCCTCTTACGTTGAGTAGCTTCCAACCAAGTGGGAGGGCGGGCCATGAGAACCTGGGATCAGATTTCATCCTTGAGACCACTGATAAAGCATTCACGAAAGAACGCATCTGACATGCCCTCTGTTCGAAAGGACAAATGCTCAAAAGTAGTGATGAAGTCTTCCACTGTGCCTACTTGTTTCAACTTGATCAAATGACCTAGATAGTGGGTATCAGTATCAAAGCAGGCATAGATCTCAGCAACAAACTGGGTCTAGGAAATATAAACCTGACGTGGGTTTTTTCTCCATTGTCAGTGTTCAGGATCTAGATAGAGGACAACATAGTGAACTTTGGACAACTCGTCAGTAATATCATGTAGAGAAAAATAATGCTCCATTTCTGTCACCCAACCTGTAGGATCGGAGCCATCAAATTTATTGACCTCTACGAGGGGAAGATGGGGTTCATGATGAAAGTATTTGAAGTGAAAATGCAAAGACTGAGAGGAATAAACAACATCAGTTTGTGATGATTAAGAAGGACCCGTAGGGTGGTTCAACAATTGATTGATAACAGTCTGGAGGGAGGCCAATTGGGTTGTGAGGTTGGCTTTCAAGCTGTCATTGTGGGAATTGGTGGAATCCATCTGAGATGTGAGATGTGAGATGGAGACATGATATTGATTGACGAAAGTTTGGAGATCTTGGTTGTGAGTGGTGGCCCTTTGGAGAGGGTAAGTCTGAGTAAAGAAAAAAATGGGCGGGTGGGACCACACAAAGAAAAATACTTAGAAGTGATAGGTACCACAATGATCAATGTTTTAAGGGAAATATAATGGGATTGGCAGAAAAATAGGGAAACTGGGAAGGGGTCGGGTCCACTGAAACACAAGGGATTAAAAATGAAGGGTATGACTATGATCAGGGAGAAAAGGGGAATCCAATGGAATAGGTCCCAAATAAGTGTTCCAGTAGGACCATCATACTCTTTTTTTTTTTTTACTCCTATGGAGTTATACGTCGGTCTAAAGAATACTACAGTGAAGAAATTCCCAAATGCTTAACAGGAAGAAATGTGTAGTAATTTCACAACTAGAATGCATAAGACATGGTAGTATGACAATAGATCTGGTTGGTTCTATTTTTGTTTCCTTCCCAAGGGTTAGGGTATTCAAGGGTTCTACAAACAAGGGTTTGCCCTATGCTATAGCTCTCTGATATACATGTGGGGTCCAACAGTAGTACTCGACCCAATATCTTAGGGAACCAACTATGGAGGCCAGACTGTACCCTTAGCCATACTACCTGACTTCCCAGGTACTAGAGAGTATCTTCCCGAGTGTTGTTCTCTATGGAACTATAGTAGTCAGGCGACCGATCGGTTTATCTATGAAGGTTTTTAGGAGATCTAGGACGATCCGTATACGGGTTTTGTCTGATGCGCTACCACTCGAAGGGGTAACAATAGGGGTTAAAAGGGTGGCCAACAGATGTGTGCTTAAGTACCACTTGTATTTACAACATGTATGAATCCCCGACCGTAGGTTTATGCACGTAACAATAGATCTCTATAGCTTAAAGATGTCGGAATATGTCTCTACCCTGAAAAAATTTATCCCCGCAATTTTCTACCGAGGAAGGTGCTCTGATACCACTTGTAATATTCCAGATATAAAATAGTATGTAGAACATAAATAATTAGCTAGAAATGGTAGATAACCAATGATATAACCAGAACAACATCACAATAATACTAGAATAATACCCAAATAACACCAGAAAGAGCATTTTGATTACTGAGAGCAATGTTCACTTACCTCTTCGAGGGGGAAACCTATAGTAGAGAAGAGCTCTATTACAATAATATCCAAGAAAAAACTTATCATACCCTCAACTCCTATTTATACTAAATATGTCTATCAAAAGAAAAATCTAGAGGAAGATCCTTCTAGAAGTGGAAGCTTCTATTAGGTCTTCTTATATTGGACTTATTCTTCCTTATTGCCAGGCCTTATTAATATTGACCTTTATTACATGGAAATATATTATTCTACCTATGTGAGGGGTTAGGTACCTAACAATAATATGCAGAAACATGAATATTCAACATATATCAATGGAACAACAAAATATGAGAAGAGAATCACCATAAATAATACCTTTATTCAAAGAAAGAAATGTTCACTTGCCTCTTCGAGGGGGAAACCTCCAACATAGTAGAGATCTATTACAATAATTCTCAAGACAAGATATATCATGTCTCCTACTCTTATTTATACTAATTCTATATTCTAAAGAATATTCTATAGGAAGATATTTCTAGAAGCGGAATTTTCTACTAGGTATTCTTAGATTGACTTGTTCACATGTATTAAATAGGCCTTACTAACCAATGTCAGTCTTTATTACATTGAAAATACATTTAGGCCTTATTAACTATTGTCGAACTTTATTGAATCAAAAATATATTATTCTATCTACATGAGGGGTTAGTTCCCTAACATTCCCCCCCTCTTAAAAAAGAGCATTATCCTCAAGGCTTAAGATGAGGAAATTGTTGTAGAATGGTAGTTGGTTCTTAGGTGGCATATTCTGGTGGAGTATCCTTCAAGTGAACCAAAAATTCCTTGATGGTGCACTGATGGAGATGATGATCTCTATGGTCCAATATGGCTTGTGGCTGCAACCAAATGGAACCTTCTTCATACAACTTTGGTAGGATGGTATGGGTGTGGCATTTGGTGTCAATCACTTTCTTCAAGCATGAGACATGAAAAATAAGATGTAGCTTTGGGTGACTGGAAAAATCTAACTGATAGGCCACTAGCCCCATGTGTTTGATAATAGTATAAGGACCATAAAATTTTGGTGCAATTTTATAACACCTTTGAGTGCAATCTGCTTGTATGGTTGGAGGCGGAGAAACACATGATCCACTTTAGCAAATTGATGTTCAAAATGACCCTGATCTGCTTGTTTCTTCATGATATTTTGAGCATTACCAAATTGTCTTTAAGAGTATAGAGAATTTTCACGTGGATGATAAGATTGTGGTCAACTTCCATAACTTTGGAGACACCCTTCATGTATGGGAGAACTTATGGTGGCTTCTATCCGTATAGTGCTTCAAAAGGAGTCATGTGAGTGGTAGTATTATAAGAGGTGTTGTACCACCATTTGGTGAGGGATAACAAATAAACCCACTGGGGTTGTCTGTTAGATGAAAAAAACCTCAAATATGTTTTCAAACACTTGTTTACCACTCCTGTTTGGCCATCATTCTAGGGATGATAAGTTGTGCTTAGATGCAACTAAGTTCTCTGAAGCCTGAATAGTTCTTGCCAGAAATTATTGTTAAAAGTGGGATCACAATAAGAAACAATAGAATGAGGCATTCCATGGAGTTTGAATATATTATCCATAACAAATTGAGCCACTATGTATGTTGTTAATGGGTGTTGAAGAGCACATAAATGAGCATATTTGGAAAGACGATCTACTACCACCATGATGGATGACTTATTTCCTGATTTGGGTAAGTCAAAAATGAAATCCATTGAAATATCTGTCCAATTAGTAGGTGGAAGAGGAAGGGTTTGGAGTGTACCATGAATTTTGAAAGTCTCTCCCTTATTGCATTGACATGTATCACATCTGGTCCTAAAGGTGTGGAGGTCATATTTCATAACTTTCTAGAAGAAGGATCATTTTACCCTTTCGTAAGTTTTGGTAAAACCTGAATGGCCTATTGTATGTGAAGCATGAAATTGAGAGAGTACCTTTGGTTTAAGGGATAAATTTTTTCTTAAATACAAGTGACATTTATAGTGAAACTATTCATTGTGCCAAGATTAACCTAGAGCAATTTGCAGACCTTGTTGAAGTTTTTGGATTAGGCTAGCAATTTTTGGGTCTTGAAACCATTCCTGTCGTACAACCTAAATCCAATATGATTTAATGAATGAGAGGGAAAAGAGGGACCCTTTGTCTTCATATTTCAGAGAAAGAGCATCAACCATCACATTGTCTTTCCCTTCTCATAAGCAATCTCATAATCATATCCAAATAGCTTGGTCACCCATTTTTGTTTCTCCATGGATGAAATTAGTTGTTCCAAGAAGTGTTTGAGGATTTGATGATATTTTTTAATTTGGAAGTGTTGTTCCAATAGATAAGGGAAACAAAGATTCAATGATGGAAAATATCCAACATTTCCTTTTCATCAATTGATTGGCCCAGATGTCGGTTCGATAACTGTTTTTTGGTGAAAGCCAAAGGTCATCCATATTGCATGAGAACTACCCCAATTCCTCTCTCAGATGCATCACATTTCAGAATAAAGGTCTCGGTGAAGTCAGTTAGGGCCAGTACAAGAGTAGTGTACAACACTCTTTCAAGGATTGAAAGGATTGGTTACCTGCTAGAGTCCAACTGAAAGAATTCTTTTTAGGGAGATCTATGAGAGGAGCCACAATGTTTCCATAATTTTGAACAAACTTGTGATAATATCCCATTAAATGCAGGAAACCATGCAAAATTTTAATATTTTTAGGGCGAGGTCAATTCTGCATAGCTTCAATTTTCTTGGGATCCACCCTTACACCATATGTTAGGGACCTAACCTCCCTAACCCCTCACATAGGTATAATAATATATTTTCAATGTAAGAAAGGATGACATTAGATTAAAGGCCCATTTAATAAATGGGAACAAGTCAATGTAAGAAGATCTAATAGAAGCTTCTACTTCTAGAAAGATCTTTTGCTAGAAGGTTATTTAGAAGATAGAATTAGTATAAATACAAGTAGGAGGCACAAGAAGTTTTGTCTTGAGAATTATTGTAATAGAGATCTGCTCTCATGGAGGTTTCCCCCTTGAAGAGGAATGAGAACATTTATTTCTTGAATAAAGGTATCATTTTTGGTGTTCCTTGTTGGAGCAGGGAATTTTGGGGTTCAATGCAAAAAACAAGGAAAATATATGGACCAAAGGCAACAACACACACCGAGAAAGAAGGGAAAGAAACGCAACAGAAGGAAAAGGAAGTGGTGCACCAGGAATCAAGGAAGATTAGTGAAGAGTCAAAGGAAGGAATGGTTGGATCGAAGACCAACCGTGCACAAATAGTTAGAGTGTGGACAAGTTGAGTCCACTTAGAATTAGGGCTTTGAGTAATGATGTAAGGTTTTTTACCCAATTTTGTCGTATAAATAGAGGATGCATGAAGTAGCTAAGGGGGTGTGTATTTTTTATGGTAACTCGAGGTAGAAGAACTATATATTGTGAGAAACATTTTGAGTGCAAGTTGAAGTACTAGTTTGTTGAGAGCTATGGAGATCAGGTGGATTTAGTGTTAAGATGCAATTGAGGGTCAGGTCACAATATATGGAGCTTGGTGTGATGTTGGTCAGCATCACAAAGTTTTAATAACTTTTGATGTAGTGCACATAGCGTGAGACCTTTTGATTAAAAATGATAAATAAGAAGAAGATATTTGTGGACGTAGCCTAAGGGGGTGAGCCATGGTAAAATCATGTGTTGAAATGTGTCTGAATGATATTTTTGTTGTTTCTACAATTATGAATGAATGATGAATGGTTAGAATAGTATTTTTTAGCATGCAATACTGATAATGAATAATGAAATAATTGTTGGATATCAATGAATGGTATAATATGATGCATGTTAAATAAGAAGTAGAAAAAGTAACCCAAACATCCCCAATCCCATCTATGACTACAAACATTTGTGTCCTGTAGTCACCCATAACTGATCTTAGGCGAGACTATGCTATGCACTCTGTGTGTGGTGTAGCCTTCTAGTTTACCATCAAGGCCAATGGTTTCTAGGGTTTTGTTGGAGAACTAAGGTAGAACTTGGGTCAACCCATCCAACAAATGGTTCTGTTGTCGGTTGGAAATCACAAGAACAACCCGGAAGGGATATGATCAAAAGATCAATGAAGAAAATGTAGTGGTAGAAAGGGATGTTTATGCCATGGAATCCTACGAAGCAAGAGATTGAAATATGGTTGGAGATAAATAATCTAGAGTTTGCATAGAAAGATAACAAAAGTTATAGGTATACACTGCGCTTTACAAAGGTACATGTTTACTGATTTGCATGAATCATTTTTCTGTTATTTCCCTGAGTTGTTGCAAGAGTGGATATAGAGGTTGAAATATACTCATCCCACTAATCGGATTATACATGTAGAGTGGAATACTCAGAAGATTACGCAGTTGGAAAGGGTTAATAATAAATTCATGTGCACAGTGTATTTATGGTTAGATGGTATTATTGCAGGGTTTATTACTGAATTTTCAGTCTATACAACAAAGTCATATACTGCTGCAGAGAAATATTTCTTGAAGGGACCTAGCAGAAGGTACATTAGTTCACTTTACATGTTGATCAAGATATTATTGAATGATAAAGGTGTGATGACCATGTAGTCAGCAAACTAAATCACTCTACACGCATGGGGGAATTGGGGGAAGCACTAAGGAAGGTATGATATATGGAGAAGGCTTTGGAGAGAGCTCATAAGAAGGAAGAAATGGACCCTATTATGATGGATGAGGAATATACCAAGGAGATAATAAGGAAAGTAGGTGTGATGCTCAACGAATGACCCTACTAGTATAAGATGAATAGTAAGAAGAGGGAAGTAGCCGAGCGAGAGGGCTTGGACAATGATGAGGAAGAGGTAGAGGATTTTTGTGCCAGGAGGAATATTGGGGATATATTGTGCACCACATATGACAATAAAACCATAAGTCATGGATCTGATGCAGAGGAAGGATCTCCATTCTAGATCCAAATTAGTGTGGAACCCACAACCCCATGTGCAACTAATACAAATGAACAATAAAAAATGGTTTACCAGCAATTGATTAGTGGTAGAAGGATTTATACAAGACATGGGTCTAATCGAAATTCATGTAGAAGTTGTATAGGTTCAACAAGTAGCAGTCAGGTATCTACACAGTGAGAAGGTGGTAACACAAAAAACTTCACAATGGCATGAGTAGATCCAACTATTAGGTTACCAAAGTTTCAAGGAGAAGGGTAGGAGGACCCAAAAAAACATATTTTCATTTATGAAAATATTTTGGAAGCTAAGAAGATTAGAGATGAAGACACAAAAGTTGCACAGTTGGAAATCACATTCAGACACCTGAATTAGACTGGTATATGGGTCTCATAGTAAATAATCCAATGGGAGCACCTATAACCATCCCAGACATGAAGAAGGATTTGATAAATTATTTCCATAAACTAAGAATAAAGGATCAATTCATGACTGAGATGATCGAGATCAAACAGAAGCTAGGTGAGTCAGTTTGGGAAGTTGATCAAATTTCAAAATTCTAAAAGGTAAGTTTAACTTCCCTATTACTAGCATGAAACATAGACATTTTTTTGTTAATTATTCGTTTCCACACTTGAAGTATCCTTTGAGGCAACAAAAACTTCAGAGCCAAGTTGAGGCTCTGGAAGAAGCTTTGCAGTTAAAGGAAAATAAATACAAGCATACCATTCCAGATGTGGAAGAGATGAGAGAATATCTGAAGAACCTTACATTTCAGTTGAATCAAAATAAAGTAAAAGAAAAAAAGGGAAGATGTTTGGTGCACACTATGTAGGATAGAAGTGAATCATAAGAACGAGTGTCCATTATTTGTGTAGTATATAGGAGTGGGTATTCCAAACCATTTATCTTCAGGAGGACCATGGTGTGATATGTGTAAAACACATGGACATGATCCATATCATTGTCCCATGATGCAGAAGTATTAGATGGTACCAACGAGTACATTTTGTAATTTTTGCAAGTCAGTTGGTCATGAAGACAAGCACTGTAGAACTTTGGAGGTAATGAAGGAGAGGATTTCATATACTTATAGTGTGCATTATGAACACTTGATAGGATAACTTGTACAAAAACCACACTATAATACCGCTCAATAGTTTCAATGGAAACCATAGTATAACAACGTACAACAATTTCGAGCACCATCATAGTATAACAACGCACAACAATGCATAATGACACCATAGTACAATAATGTGCAGTTGCATTATAATCAGACACCTCATTATAATACATCGCATGAAGATAATCAAGGAAACAAAGGCTTCTTCATAGGAGGAAGTCATGGAGGAAGAGGATTTGGAGGTGGAAGAGGACCAATAGTATGTCATAACTTTCAAAAACCTTGACACTATGTGTGAGATTTTCCACATCCACCCCAAAAATGTATGTATTTTTTTGCAATAGACCATGAGATAGAAGACTGTCTGACACTATTGACAAATATACATGACAAGAGGAACTAGAATAATTAGAATGTACAATGGATTGTTGTGGAAATCAGATCAGAGGATGGAAAGAAGATAAACATAGTAACTAGAGGTGGATACAAGACAAGATCATATGTAGCAAAGAAGTATCAGGATCAGTACCAGTGGGTGAGGAAAAATACAATGCCTAAATAGAAGTTTGATGCTCGTAGAGAAAATGAGAATTTCAAGGAGGCTAGACATGAGATTTTGAAGGAAAACATTGAATCTACTTTAGGAACAAATCTAGGAGACGAGGTACTAGTGTATGAAATGGCTCCCTTATTTGACTAGACCAACAAAGAGAAACCTTCAGAGCAAGTAAGTAGCTTAAGAAACTTTTTTGGGTCTTGTGTGAAGTTGTTGAATGATAGAAACTCTTTGCAAGTATTACAAAATATTTTAGAAAAGTGTAATTCTTGGGAAGAATGGGTCAAGACAGTGAATTAGGTCTGGAAGAAGAGAATAAAAAGCATGGAATTCAGGTTGAATGAAAACATTGGAGGTTTCAATATGGGTGGCATAATATTGGACTTAGGATGTGAAGTTAATGTTCTGCCAAAGAATCCATGGGAATTTATGGGAGAACCTCAATTGGGATATTCACCTATTTAGTTGAAGTTAGAAAATCAACATAAAGTGGTTCCAATTGGTATATTGAAGGGGATATGATCCAGGTGGATATTGGTTGCGATCCACTTGTTCCATGTTCCAACTGGCTTATCTTGACAGTTTCCAGTTAACACATTTCTTTGAAATGGGGGAAATTCTTTGTAATTGTGGGTTCTTCACTCATAGGGCTATCATGAATCCCTACACAACATCTAGGTGGATATTTGTGGCCTCTCACCTACTCCAACTAGCTTATTTTGGAATTTTTCATGCCAGTACATCTTTCTGTACTTCCAGGGCCGTTTTGGGGCTCTAAATAGTGTTTTCTTGGATTTCCATAGTCAAATTGTAGACACATTCATATTTTTATGGCCTAATGGGTAGTTCTCAAAAATACCTTTCCAACGAGATATCACGCACATAAAACGGATATTGTATGCAAAAGTTACGACACGGGGAAGTTAATGTACTAACTTACCCCAACGGGGCCCACATGACCTTTGGCGTTTCATTTCCTAGGATTAGGTTTTTGGATGTATAGGGTTTTGGAATTCGTGTTTATCATAAAAATTCCTTCATATCATCATTGTAATAATCTTCTTGTTAATGAGCATAGCCTTCACATCTCTTCTCAGAGATAAAGATGCCACCATTCTAACGAGTCTTGCACTCTTTATTTTTACAGATCATGAATTGTTGTATCTCTCTGTTTCTAGAAATTTTCATGAGTATTTCAATGTAATATCTCTTCTTTCATTTTGTTCCAAAAATAATCTAGATCAGTGGTATCAGAGCAGGCTGCTCTTAATGATTGTTTTAGTGCATGTCCCCAACGAGGTCCAAGTATAGTAAGTTAGGTCTCGAGCTTGTCTCTCTTGATGAAAATATCTCTCACACGCACAAGAAACCCTCTATAGTGGAAGAACATAAAAATGATAGGGAAGAATATTTTTTAACTTATTTCTCAAGCAATATCTCACATGATAAAAGAACGAAATGATGGAGAATTTTGCACACATACTTCAAGGCCTGCCAATAGCAACAAGTGCATATTCATCAAGATTTTTTTTTGGAGGAACCTCTCCCTTCAAGGTATAAGTTAATTTTTATATTCCCATATTTAAAGGTCAGATAGATGAGGATGCCTTATAAAAATAGTTAAATCTTCTAGAAGGTTATTTCTTTGTTCAAAATATTTCTGACAAAGAAAATATTACCTTCTCACTCCTCAAGGCTCTGCCCCATGTCAAACATTGGTGGGAAAATTGGTGGGAGTAAAGCTCCACAAAGGAATATTGAATATATGGGGCTGAGCCCACTTGGGATTTTTTGTGGATGCTATCAAGGAACAATACTACCCTATTGATAAGTATCAATATCAGTACATGAGATGGACCACACTATGAAAAGAGAGAGAAGAGACAAACATTGTCAGAGTTCACAAACACTTTCCATACCTTGCACACCAAGTTGGGTATCAAAGACTCTGAGAGGCACATGGTTTTGTAATACCATGGGGATCTACATAGGTACATCCAAACTGAAATGGATTTCCTAAAAATCTCATCATTGGGATCTTTCTATCGATATGATGTCAAAATCAAGAAGAAATGTAGGCACCAGAATAAATGGGAGTTCAAGTCTGCAAATATGAAACAACCAAATCATGGTAAAGATGGCCCTAATCAACAATCCCCAGACAACCAATCCAATAAATATGACAATAAGGGTAAAGGAAAGATTAAGAATGACATTGGGAAGTGGTGTGACTTCCACAAAATCCCCTGGCACAACAATGATGAATGTCACTCGAAAAAGTCATTGGTGGTCGAGGTCAAATACAAGGAGCTGAACCCTAATTTAGAAAATATTGAAAATAGATAGATCATTGATGCAGACCCCACTACTACTTTTGCTACCAGAACAATTCAACCAGAAAAACCAATAGATCCCGAAGAAGGGGAGTGCCTCTTCCATTCAAAGATGTGGGTGAAGGGGAAGCCATTACATTTCATTGTTTAAAACGACAACCAAAAGAACCTCATATCAGTTGAGGTCGTCAAATAGATGGGGTTGTCGACAACACCACACCCACAACCATACAAAATTGGGTGGCTTCACCATGGATGAGATATCCATGTTATCCAGTAGTGTCACTTGTCCTATGGCATCCAAACCTTCAAGGATGAGGTAGTGTGCGATGTTTCCCCTCTTTATGTCTGTGATGTTGTTTTAGGCTAACCATATATGTGGAAATGTCATGCTATTTATGAGTCTCGACCCTGCAGTGTCATTATTATTATGGGAGGTTAGATCTACAGGATACTAGAGGTATTTCTAACTAATATTCCACCGAAATAGTGCTGCAAGGTAATCTCTCATACTGCAAAATTCATCCTCTTCACAGTCTGTTCAAAGGATGCACAAAAGACCACTACAACCACTGCAGCCTCAACACCTTATATCTAGCAAAATCATATTGTAGAGGGAAAAAAAGATATTGTTCCTTCACCTATAATGGTGCCTACACAATGCCCGATCAAGCCTAGAGACAACAGGTTGGTGGAATAGATTCAACCCCGCTAACAATAGGTTCGTGACAACCTTCCATAGACCAAGCATCACAGCTTCTCCAATAAGGAAGGTAGCTCACCAAGATTCAGATTAAGATTAAAAAAAAAAATTCCCCTCTTCCCCGTGCACTCAATGCAATGGATACCATTTCTTCTTAAGGGGTGATGGTTGATCCAGGTGGATATTGGTAGCTAGCCACCTGTTCCAAGTTCCAACTAGCCTATTTTGACAGTTTTCAGTTCAACACGTTTCTCTGTAATGGGGACAATTCTTTGTAATTGTGGGTTCTTCACTCACGGGTCTATCCTAAATACCTACACAACAACCAAGTGGAGATTGGTGGCCTCCCACCTATTCCAACTGGCTTATTTTGGAAATTTTCATGTCAGTACATCTTTCTGTACTTCCAGGGCCATTTTGGGGCTCTAAAAAATGTTTTCTTGGCTTGCCATAGTCAAATTTTAGACAGAGTCAGATTTTGATGACAAAATGTGTATTTCTCTAAAATATATTTTCAACGAGCTATCATGCACCTAAAACGAAGATCGTATGAAAAAGTTACGACCCCAAGAAGTTAATGTACTAACTTACCCCAATGGGGCCCACATGACTTTTGGCATTTCATCTCCTAGGGTTAGGTTTTTGGATATATAGGGTTTTGGAATTCATGTTTATCATAAAAAGGCTTTCAGAGCCTCATTGTAATGATATTATTGTGAATGAGTATAGCCTTCACATCTCTTCTCAGAGATAAAGATGCCACCATTCTAGCAAGTCTTTCACTATGTATTTTTACAATCCCTGTATAATTGTTTTCATTAATAAAAATCATGTATTGTTGTATCTCTCTGTTTCTGGAAATTTTCATGAGTATTTCATTGTAATATCTCTTCTTTCATTTTGTTCCAAAAATAATTTGGATCAGGATACCCATATATTTGGATGGTGTGTGCACCATGGAAGACTTTGAAGTCATTGACATAGTGGATAACACTTCACCATATCCAACATTATTGGGTCTGGATTGTGACTTTGATAACCAATATATTATCAATTTCAAGACTAGAAAGATGGTATTTGATTTAGGAGAGTACAAAGTTATTGTTCCATTGGATCCCTTATAATGAAGAAGGTATGTGGAACTTGGGATAGAAAATATCCTTATAGAAGATATAAACCAGCTTTACAGAACTATCGCGTGCGAAGAGGATTATATAAACCAAACTTTAGATCGAATGCTAATTTGGAGGAGTATTAGTTCTTGTGCTTCAGACTCTAAAATGGGACTGAAAAAATGGAAACAATGATTACATGAATTATCTACTAGAAGATACGCTAGAATGACACGCTCATTGAGATGGGTTGGTACAGAGGTAAGGGAACCTCCTACTTTTTATGGTTAGAACAATTTAGAAGATTTTTTAAGAAAATTTGAGGTATAAGTTGTGGAAAATCAGAGATTTCCAGCATTAGATATTGTCTTAAAATAAACACATGCAAGATGGCGGGGAACTCATAAGGAAAATATTAATAACTGGTTTCAATGCAAAAGGTTATTGCACATTAGATTTGGTGCAGATTAGGATAACATATATGTGGAGAAGTATTATGGGATTGGAAAACCCAAAGAAAACATAGACATATTCTTATTTCAATGGATATTGGTACCACTAGAAGAATGGACACTCCATTTCATTCACACATTAGAAGGAATTCCAAGGAATTGGTACACAAAGTTGGAACAACGCAGGGAAACTAAAAATTGGGAGGAAATTAAACAAAATTTTGTGATTACATTTGCTTTTGAGTATGAGAGTCCAAACATAGATACAACACTTAAGGTGATCATATAAAGGATACTTGAAGAACACAAATTTTAAATAGTCACAACATATTAGATTCAGACTAGACATGTTGTCAGATAGTTGTTACATTGTTATCATTCACAGAAGAAAAACATCCAGAAGAAGAAAACTTGTGTAACATGCAGATTCTGGAAATTGAAGGAGAAAGAGAAGTATAGGGACCACAATTAGAATCAAAATATTATGTTTCACCTTAGAAGATAAAGAAGGTAAATATTGACATACCATAGAATCCAAATATTGCAAGTATTGGAAATTATTGTGACAACCAGACAGTGGAAAGTATAATAGAGTTATTGCACGAATATAGTGACTTGTTCCCAACGATATTTTAAGAAATGAAGGGATTAAGAGGAGAACTTGGAGAGATGAATATACCCTTGAATACAAACACCACTAATGGAGATACACATAGGGAAGATAAAATCCCTGCATAGGAGGGACAAGCAAGAGGGGACATACCAATGATAGATACCCCAATCACAATAGAGGCAATAGAGCCAAGGCCACTCAAGAGAACTATTTTACAGTTAGGCGGAGCATAAGAGAAAATGAAAGTGCATAAGAATGTTCCTCGGTATACAATAAAAAAATATTATGCGGAGTTAGTCGTGGAAAGAGTACAAGACCATGCCATAGAAGCATATGAAGATGTGGGAAAAAAAGAGAGAAGATAATGCAATATCTGATAGAAGTGAAGCAGGTCTTGGAACATTTACAATTTACCAAGGTGAAACACAAAGGACAAACATATCAGTAGCAAACAATGCAAGAACAGGACATGCCAACATAGATGGAGGAGGAGACAATACAGATAACACCATTGGCAAGTGAAAAATTTAGCATTACTAAAGGCATGTTGTAAATGGACAAAGATATGGTCCAGAAACAAGTCAAGGATGTAGAACATATGGAATTGGTATTGACTAGGGTACCAACCAAAGAATTATATAAGTTGCATATGAGCATTTCACAAGAACTTCAATCGAGATCCAAGACGGATGCAACAAACTTGGAGACAACCAAGGAAGAGAAGGAGGTATTAGAGATATGTCTTAAGGAGGTACAACTCGATCATGACGAAGAAAAACAACACGTAGAAAAACTAGAGCAAAAACTTGAATAAGTTTTTCAAACAATCCTAGACAACACAATAGAAGAAGATCTCAACAAGGAGGAAACAATACAAATGATCGCACAGACTATTGATATATACAAGTAGGAGATAATATAATTGGATCGAAGGATGACACCAGTGACCCCTCCAGAAGTCAGAATATAAAGAGAGAAGTATGAAACAAAACACACATATATCATTGCGTTGGAAGTAAAAGAAGTAGCAGAGCTCTATGAAAGAACTACATAGATATGGGCGAGATTAGAAGAAGATGGAATGATACAATAGTTGGATCAGAGAGAAGAAAGAGCCAATGATAAATTTCATGATTTGAAGCAGAGACAAAAGAAAATGAGTATTTCAGACAGGCTAAAAAGCATGCAGGAGATGAAAAACCTCCAAACAGAATTAAGGGCCACACAAGAACAAATACATATAAGACAAGAACAGTTGGAGCCACTTCAGGAGAAAGCAGAGAAAATGATAGAAGAGTTGGAAATAGAGAAAGGAATACTGGAACAAATGCACTTATAAAGTATGGAAGTACTAAAGTAGCACATCACATTGCAGGTGATGGATACATTGATAGAGAAAATTTTGCAGACGAAGACACAGGTATATTCACTCACAAATAAGTTTGAAGCATTGGAGAAATTGATGCAGGAGGCACACACTTCCTGAGTGGATCGGGACAAGACATAGGTAAGTTTTGGAGGCCTGTTGGAGTAGGAAATTTTGGGATTCAACACAACAAACTAGGGAAATAGATGGACCAAAGTAAGCAGCATGTGTCAGGAAGGATGGGAAAGTAGCATGAGAGAAGGTAAAGGAAGCAACACATCATGAATAAAGGAATATCAGTGTAGAGTCAAAGCAAGGAACGGTTGGATCGAAGACCAACTGTGTGCAAGGAGTTAGAATGTGGACAAGGTGAGTCCACTTAGAGTTAGGGTTTTGATTAATGATATAAGGGTTTTTACCCATTTTTTTAGTATAAATAGAGGATGTATGAGGTACCTAAGGGGGTGTATCTTTTTTATGGTAACTCGAGGTAGAAGAATTATATCTTTTGAGAACCTTTTTGAACCCGAGTCACAGTAATATTTTTTTGAGAGCTATGGAGCTCAGATGGAGTTAGTGTTAAGATGTAATTAAGGGTCAAATCACAAGTTGTGGACCTTGATGCGACATTGGTCAGCCTCATAGAGTGTTATGAACTTTTGATGTAGTGCACGCAACACTAGACCTTTTGATGAAGAATATTAAATAGGAAGAAGATCTTTGTGGATGTAGCCTAGGGGGGTGAACCACAATAAAATAATGTGTTGCAATGTGTGTGAATGATGTTTTTGTTGTTTTTGCAATTATGAATGAATGATGAATGGTTAGAACAGTATTTTGTAGTGTGTAGGACTGATAATGCAGAAATAAATAACTTTTGGATCTCAATGAATGGTATAATATGATGCATCTTAAAGTAGAAGTAGAATAAATAACTCAAAAATCCCCAATCCCTTCCATGAATGTAGACATTTGTGTCCTTCATTCACCCATAAGCCATCTCTAGTGAGACTGTGTTGTGCACTTTGTGCGCAATGTAGCCTTCTGGTTTACCAGAAGGGCCGATGGCTACTAGGTTTTTGTTGGAGAACTAAGGTAGAACCCGGGTCAACCCATAACATCCAACATTGCTCTTCTCTATATTTTTAATATGTTGAAACATGTATCTACCTTGAAAAAAAAAAAAAAACACAATTTCTACCAAGGGGAAGCATACATGGAGGAACTACATGTGGTTCTTAAGTGTACATTGTTTACCACCCTTGTAACCCTTGTTGGTACCCCTTCAAGTGGTAGCTGTCGGTTGTGGAGCCTGATTATCTTCCTGATTCAGATGTTTTTTTCATCCATTCTTGGACCCTATTCCCTAACGGGGTGTGGGGGGATTCCCCCCCACAACTGTCTCTAGGGGGGTCCAGGGTGGGTGACAAAAAATTTTGTAGCCCCCCCTTGGCGGGGGATTCTGGGGAAACACCCTCGAAGCCAAATTTTGGGGAAATTTGCCTTGTAAAATATTGTAATTTTGCAGTCAATTTGGACCGTTCATTATAAGGTCGCAGATCTGATGCTAGAAGTTATTTTAAGGTTTTTAAACCCTAGAAGGAAATTATCTCTTATGAGGGAATTGCCTTATAACTATGTATTATGGAAAATATTGTATTCTGAGAGAGGAGACTGTGAGATAAAGAAGAAGAAGTTACAACAAGTGTGTCGTAGGTTGTATCCATTCATTTTGCTGGATAATAAAAAGGAAGGACCTGGAAATTTTTCTAGTGGACGTAGCACAATGTTGGCCCTTGGTTATGGAAGTATGCAAAGATCAAGGAAGAAAAGGGAGAATGTGAACTACGTGGAAGACACAGTGACTGTTATTGGGTCGAAGTGAGCAAAAGAGCAGAAATCATGGAGCGAAGCCTGAGGAAGAAAGTCATTGGACAAGGATATCGGGGATGACAAGTCAGGAAGGAAGAAGGATTGTGGACATGTTGGGAAGTAGAAAAAGCCATAGTTGGATGCTTTGGAGCACCGCGCAAGAAGGAAGGAAAGATAGGTTGGCGAAGCCCTGAAAATATGGGTCAAGTTGACCTAGGGTTTTAGACACATAGGGTTTTATTATCTAGGGTTTTTGACACCTAGGTTTTAGCCTAAGGTTGTTGGTGAGTGATTGTAATATATAAATACAGGTCTAAAGGGCCTAGGTTGGGTTGGTACAATAATATTGTATTGTGGTTGTTGGTATTGAGTTAGGTGAGAGATGAGTATTGTGTGAGAGGGAAGTGCTGAGTATGAGAGCCTTCTGGATTGTAAGATCTTTAGTTGGGTGCGAAGATCAAACCTACAACTGGGTGCATAGGGAGAGGAGAGAAAGAGAGGAGAAGAAAGAAGATCTGCCAGCTAAGAGTGCAGACAAGAACTATATGCTTTACCTTAATATAATATAGCACAGTTATGTGGACGTATCCCTAGAGAGAGGGTGAACCACGTATATTTTGTGTTATGTGTGATTGATCTTTTGTCTCTGTCATTAATATAATGTGATTGCATTACTATTTTAGATCTGATAAGTATATGTGCATAATAGATCTAAGTTGATAAGTGATATATAAATGCTATGTTGTTCTTATATTAGATCCACTTGATATTCCCCTTGGTTGTAAACATCTCTGTCCTACAACCCCCTCATAATGGCTTCAGGTGAGACTTCATTTTCTTTGCAGGTCATTCTGAAAGGGCCAGCAGTTAGGGCTTGTTGGTGTGCTCTTGGAGCTGAACCCTGGGTCTACCCCTGTGCCAACAAATGGTTCCGTTGTCGGCACATGAATATTTTTAAGGGAATGTCAAGGTGGTTTCCATCGAAGACAGAGATTCAAAAGTGGATAGAGGATCAAGAGAAGGACTTCGATGAAGCCTAGAATAAGAACCCTAATATTAGCTCTGAGGATTGGCTATAAAGATATATCTTCACTGATATACATGAGATATTCTTTGGAGGGATCCATTAGGAGCTATATGAGTGGCTAACTAGATTAGCTAATACCCAGTTCGAGATCTGATCTAGACTTATTGTGGTTTGGACGTCGGAGTTGATCAAGAAGGTCAAGAAAGTTGATAACATTGTATCATGAGTAGTAGATCACTGGTTTGATAGTACCATTGGAGGGTACATCACAGAGTTTGTTGTTGATAGAGTAGAATCGTATAGCCAAGCCGAGAGATATTTTTTTAAGGGACCTTAAGGGAATTTTTTTCATTTTATGAAGATGAGAATCAAGATGCTATTGCATGAGAAGAACATCTTGAAGATACAATAGACTGGTCGGATCAAGAAAGGATAATGTTCAAAAGTTCAGACAACGACAGCGACACAGAATCTAGACATACGCGTAGTGGGAGAGTGTTCCAAGAGGTCCACCTTGCAAACCTGTTTAATCAGAACTATGGGGAGGAGGGTTTCTACAGTGGAGAAGAAGCAGATCTAACAAATGAAGAACATTCAGAACCCGCCAGGACAGAGGAAGGACAAGTTGAAGAACATCGTCGAGGAGAACCTGAAAACTCAGAAAGTGCACAGAGCATCGAAGTAAGTATTGTTATCCTTCCTGCTGATTTAGTATTAAGAAACTAGAGTAATCCTAGTCACCAGAGTATCCAAAGAACTATCAATAGTATGCCACCACACATTCAGTTAGGAACCCTAGGAAGATCTATGGAATATAAGATGAGACTCCTTATCTTTAGGGGAGATGGATATGAAGATCTCGATCAATAATGGTTTCTATGTGAATCTGTATGGAACATTAAGAATGTCATAGATGAATCTATCGAAAGAATCCAGTTCAGTACAACTCTCAGATATCGTGCACTGAGTTGGTACATGAAATTGCACAACCTAAGACATTGAATCAGATCAAGAATGTGTTGATTGCAGAATTCAAAAAACCTAAGTCGAGATCCCAATGTATCACAGAGCTGAAAGAGATCAAGAAGAAGGTAGTTGAATCTGTTTGGGAGTTTGATCAAAGATTCAAGACCTTAACAAGCTGATTAATATTTTAGATCCCAGACGAGCAAAACATGGAAAGGTCCATTGCTGCCCTTGTACCACACATTAGAGTTCCCCCGATGAAACAGAATATTGCTTCGCAAGATGAGGTGTTGGAGATCTCCATGAAGCTAGAATAAGCCCCCATGGGAGAATTCAATTCAGGTATGATTCAGATCCTGAGTCATCTAACTAGTTTATCTCTGCATGTCGAAGATATGAAGAAATACAAGGGAAAAGATAAAAGAGAAGAAATCTAGTGTGTCAGATGCATATCAGAAGGTCATGACAAGGAACACTACCCTCTATTAAATGAATACTTGGATTTTGGAGGTACAAGCCCCTTTAAGCAAGTCACCTTACCCTGGTGTGAGGTATGCAAAAATAAATATCATACTAGTGAGTGCTACTACATGCAAAAGTATGTTCAGACACCTACAAATTTGTACTGTACATTCTGTAAGTCTATAGGACATGATGATAGGGATTGTAGGTCTTATGATATCATGCATGAAAGTTTCAAGAGACATATATAAGATTTAAGGTGAAGTACATCAAGAAGGAAACACTACGCAGTATAACTCTCCAGGAAGAGGAAAATTCAATCCTCGCGGTAGATTCAAAGGAAGTGGAAAATTCTATCCTCGCGGTGGATTTAAAGGAAGAGGATGAGGAGGAGGAATGAGTCGAGGTTGAGGACATATCATCTATTATAACTGCACACAACAAGGACACCTCGCAAGGGATTTTCAAAACCCTTGTACCACTTGCAACTACTGCAGCTCGTTTGACCATGTTATAGAAGATTGTCCTGTACTGCTAGCTAAGCTTCAGGAAATATGAGGACCTTAGTAGAACTCGCAAGTGAAACTGATCTATGATGAACCTTGTGGAGAAGACCTTGGAGTCGCTGTTATAAATAGAGGAGGCGCTATTACAAGAGAAGACAGACTAACACAAGGGAAGACTACATAAGATTCATGAATCAAAAAAGATGCAGAGAAGACCCAAAATTTTGATGCAAAGAAAAAAAGACAAATGTTTGAGGAAGATATAAAATAATTCATAGGAAACCAAGGATCTGCATCAAAGACAAGACCAGAAGTGAGAGAATATAGAATGCCTCTAGTATTTGATCAGTCTGCTTCGCCAAAAGAAGGAAAAGAGGTAAGCAAGCTCCTAGAATTTCTATACACTTGTATTAAATTGATTTAGGATGAAAACGCTATACAAGATCTATAGAATCTAATCAGACAATATGAGATAGGAAAGATAGACCCCTTGCTGAATAAGGAAGTACACCAAATTGGTAAGAAGATAAGGACAAATAAGGAATTACTTTTGAATGCTCAAATAGGAGAGTATGAGATAAACTATGTGGTCCTCGACTTAGGGTCGGAGGTCAATGTCATGATGAAGCAAACTTGGGCACAGATGGGAAAACCGAAGTTGATCTATTCCCCTATCAGGCTTAGGATGGCTAATCAACAAGATGTTAGCCCATTTGGATGATTGAATCATTTCCTTATGGACATCGACGTAGTAAGAACATTTGCATATTTTGAGGTAATTGAAATAGTTGATGACAGTTTCCCTTACCCTGCGCTATTAGGAATCGATTAGGGCTTCAATAAATCTATTGTTGTTGACTTAAAGAAAAGACGTATGAAATTTGAAGGAGATGTCCTTAGGGTCTTCGCACCTTTATATCCAGATGAAGTTCAGTGATACACAGAGCCCATCAGAGAAGAAGACTACTCATATGCACTAGAAAACATGTACAAGCTAATAGCCATATAGTAGGATTACATTAGTCCTACAGTTGATGGGAATCTAAGCTGAGGAAGTGACAACACATTCTCATCAGAATCAGAAGAAGCACTGGAGAACTGGCAGAACCAGATGTATGAAGTATCTACAAGAAGATGTGCTAGATTAATTAGATAAGTTCGCTCAATCGACACAACAATAAGTAACCTACCCACATTTGATGGTATGAATCTGTTAGAAGCCTTCCTATCAAAATTTCAAGCAAGTGTACCAACACAATAGAGGTTGTTGGAAATGGATGAGGCCTTAAAATCCACACCAGCAAGATGGTGGGGGACACACAAAAGTAATATTATATATTGGGTACAATGTTGTACTCTGATGACAATGCGATTCTCTGCACAAGTAGAAGGATGCAAAGTTCACTACATAGGTTAAATCTTCCCAAAGGGCCATGTGCAAAGATGTGAGGAAGCATGGAGAAACATTCCTCAAGAACAATGGGTGCACAAATTCATCAACACGCTAGACACGACACCTATCAACTGGTACCTTCAAGTAGAACTGCGCCTCATCACTACATATTGGAAAGGTATGAATCAAAATTTTGTAACCACTTTCTTATTTGAAAGTCAATTTCCTTCAGTAGATAAAGCATTATAGATTGTGAGATAGAAAGTAGGTATCTATCCTCCCCTTAGAACAGGAAGAGGATGAATGGACTGCACCTCTCCAGAAACTGCAAGGCTGTTACAACATCAATGCCGATGAAGATGATGATATGAGGAAGGTGAACATTGTAGAAACATAAGGCCAGAGAGATGTGGAAGGGTCAGGAATTGAGTTACCATTTATTGGACAACCGATCAAGATTAAGAAATTCAATATTGGAACAGAGGAGACACCGAATATTTCCAATGTCAGAGATTATTGGGATGTTGCTACCATTGAAAATATTACTGAGTTGCTGCATGAATATTAGGACTTGTTTCCAACCAAGTTCATTGATATTAAGGGAATTAAAGGGCCTATGGGAGAGATGAGGATCCCTTTAAAACAAAATTATAGACCAGTCAAATAGAGACCTTACAGATTGAACCCTAAATATAAGGAGAAAGTGAAGATTGAGCTTGACAGAATGTTGGAAGTAGGGATTATAGAACCTGTGGAAGAATCAGAGTGGATTATCCCTATGGTGGTGCAAGGAAATAAAACAAGAGAAATAAGGATATGCATAGATATCAGGAAGTTGAACGATGCTTGTTTTCATGACCGCTTCCCTACACCATTCATTGACGAAGTGTTAGATAATGTGGGAGGCCAGGAAGTATATTCTTTTACAAATGGATTTTCAGAATACCATCAGATCCGGATTGCCAAGGAAGACTACCATAAGAGAACATTTGCAATAGAATGGGGATTCTACCAATATACAATGATGCCATTTGGATTGAAGAATGCCCCAACCATCTTTTCCAGGGTGGTAACCAAAACATTCAAGGAATTTCTGTATAAATTTTTAGAATCATACTTTGATGACTAGACTGTGTTTAGTTTGTTGAAAAATCACGTTGAATGTTTAAGGCTAATGTTGGATAAATGTAGGCAGTGTCAAATTACTTTGAATCTGAAGAAGTGAATTTTCTTTTCACCATTTGGAGTTCTGTTAGGACATATTGTATGCAAGGAAGGATTGTTGGTAGATCCATCCAAGATCACTATTATAGTTGATCTACCCCCTCTTACGATAGTTAAATAGATGCACACTGCATTGGGACACACAGGCTACTACAAAAAGTTCATTAAGGGCCATGCTCAAATTACAACACCCATGGAGAAGCTGTTGAAAAAGGATTGTCAGTTTAGTTGGACTGGAGAATGCCAGTAGAGCTTCGACACACTGAAAGAGAAAATGGTTATTGTGCCCATTCTGGTCTTTCCAGATTGGAACAAGGAATTTCATGTACATGTTGATGAATCTTCCATTGCATTGGGAGCTATGTTAGGACAACCAAGAACATGAGACATTGACCACCCGTTAGCCTTTTCTAGCAGGAAGCTATCTACAATTGAGATTAATTATACCACTACTGAAAGAGAGGGATTAGCCATGGTATATGCTTTGCAGAAATTTCGCCATTATTTGTTGGGAGGACACTTTAAAATGTTTATTGATTAATCTGCGCTGAAATACTTAGTCAACAAGCTAGTGTTGGGGGGAAGGATATGCAGATGGATTTTTCTATTTCAAGAATATTATTTTGAGATCATAGTAAAACCAGGAAGAATGAATAAGGGTCCTGACCACTTGTTGAGGTTGCAACATGGAGAAGAGCCCAATAATTTGGAAGATACACTACCAGATGCACAACTACTAGCCATTAGAAAGATCAATGATCACTTTTCAGAGATATTCAAGTTCCTATCAACAGTAATGGCACCTAGTGAGTACACAATTTCACAGAAGAAACAACTAGTAGTGCACGCTGCTGATTTCTCACTTATAGTCGTACATCTATACAAGATGGGACCAGATGAAATATTGTGAATATGTGTTATGGAGGTAGAACGACTTGTGATCCTTGCAGAAGCTCATGAAGGCATCGCAGGAGGACATTATGCAAGGAAATCATATGCGTAGAAGGTTCTTAGATCTGGCCTTTGGTGGCCTACCTTACACAGAGATGATAAAGACTATTCCAGAGCCTGTGATGTATGCCAAAGGGTTGGGAAACCATCCAAAATAGATGAAATTCCATTAGCACCACAACTGACCCTACAAGCATTTGTGAAATGGTCCATTGACTTTGTTGGAACCATAAATCCACCAGGAAAGCGTACAGGAGAAAGGTACATAATTACAACAATAGAATACTCGACTAGACGGGTCAAAGCAAGAGCAGTCAAGGATTGTAGTTCCACTACAGCTGCATGCTTCATATTTGATGACATCATAACCAGGTTTGGATGCCCAAATATCCTTATGAGTGATCAAGGAACACATTTCATCAAGAAGACAGTTGAATCATTGACTGAAGAATTTACAGTCGACCATCAGAAGAGCACACCATACCATCCTCAAGAAAATGGGATGGTTGAAGCATTCAACAAGATCTTGGAGACAACACTAACCAAGATTTTTTGTGTGAACATAAATGATTGGGATTTAAGAGTACCAGCAGTGTTATGGGCCTATAGAACCACTTGCAAGAAGCCAACAATGCAGAACCCCTTCAAGTTGGTATACGGTCTTGAATCTATTGTTCCAATGGAATATCTAGTACCAAGCCTGAGAATTGTTGCTTTTACAGATATGTATGACACTAGAGTTGTTCAAGAGAGGCTCACACAGTTGGTTGAACTTGAGGAATATTGATTCATTGCAGGATTCCATCAGCAAGTTCAAAAGGAAAGAGAGAAGGCATACCATGATAGGCACATCAAGCAGAAGGCATTTAGACAAGGAGACCTAGTTCTGGTCTATGAAAGAAAGTTCATAAAACATCTTGGAAAGTTTAGAATGCATTGGATTGGACCATATGAGATTCCCTATGTCACAGAAGGAGAAGTTTCACAGCTGAAGAAGTTAAAGGGAGAATGGAAGGAAGGATTAGTGAATGGGAGTCGACTGAAGTTGTACTATGACAACCAGCTTCCTTGCAACTCTCAATGAAAACATGAAGAAAAGGGTCTAGGTACCAGGTGCAGTTGAAATTGGGTACTAGACATAGAAAAGATAGTCTTCTCAAGGAGGAAGAGGAGGCATAAAGAAGAAAGAAAAGGTTTCACTCTGCAGCCTTGAGTCGAAGTAAAATAGGAAGCTCATATCTGAAGTGCCTCGGGATGAGTCACAGGTGAGTGTTGGGGGCTTGTTGGCCCTTCGTTATGGAATTATATGAGGATCAAGGAAGAAAAGGGAGAATGTGAACTGCGTGAAAGGCACAATGACTATTATTGGGTCGAACTGAGCAAAACAGAAGAAAATATGGAGAGAAACTCGAGGAAGAAAGTTGTTGGACGAGGAGATTAGGGATGACAAGTCAACAATGAAGAAGGATCGTGGACATGTCAGCAAGTGGAAAAGCCACCATTGGATGCTTTGGAGCACTGTGTGAGAAGGAAGGAAATACAGGCTAGCGAAGCCCTGAAAATATGGGTGAAGTTGACCTAGGGTTTTAGACACCTAGGGTTTTGGTATCTAGGGTTTTGGACACCTAGGTTTCAGCCTAAGGCTGTTGGTGAGCGATTGTAATGTATAAATAGAGGTCTAAAGGGACTAGGTTGGGTTGGTAATTTGGGTTGGTATGATAATATTGTATTTTGGTTGTTTGTATTGAGTTAGGCGAGAGAGGAGTATTGTGTGAGAGGGAAGTGTTGAGTATGAGATCCTTCTAGATTGTAAGATCTTCAGCGAGGTGCGAAGATCAATCCTGTAGCTGGGTGCACAGAGAGAGGAGAGAAAGAGAGGAGAAGAGAGAAGATTTGCTAGCTAAGAGCACAGATAGGAACTGTATGCTTTACCTTAATATAATGTAGCACAGTTTCGTGGACGTAGCCCTAGAGAGAGGATGAACCACGTATATTTTGTGTTGTGTGTGATTGATCTTCTGTCTCTGTCATTAATATATTGTGATTCCATTACTATTTTAGATCTGATAAGTATATGTGCAGAATAGATATAAGTTGATAAGTGATATATGAATGCTATGTTGTTCTTGTATTAGATCCACTTGATATTTGGTTGTAGACATCTCTGTCCTGCAACCCCCTCATAAATTCTTTGGGTGAGACTTCATCTGCTTCGTAGGTGTTTCCGAAAGGGCAAGTAGTTAGGGCTTGTTGGTTCTCTCTTAGAACTGAACCCTGGGTATGCCTTTGTGTCAACACACAGATTGAGTGAACCATGCATATTTGTGTCTCTATTGTATTATGTATCTTCTGTGTTTTATTTATGCACTTATTTTATTTTATTACTCCATGATCATTTTTTTCTAACAAATGATATCAGAGTGAAAGGTAACTCGTAGGAAAAGAGGGTTCCTTGTTCGAGTGGGAGAAATGGTAGAATATGGAAAGTTTACGGTCGCAAAAATTAACGAAAAAAATACGAGTTATGGAAGATGCATATAGAAAATTATTTATATCAGAATCTGTTCCTACCATTCAACGAAATAACAAAGAATCTGATGATCATGAAGGACGAAGAATGGGAGGTTATTGATAGACAGGCACTAGGAATGATACAGATGATCCTGGGAGCATCGATGGCTTTCAATATTTCGAAAGAAAAGACAATGAAGGATATGATGGAAACATTGGTTAAACTCTATTAAAAACCCTTGGTGTCCAATAAGGTATTTCTAATGAAGAGATTATTTAATATGAAGATGTCAGAAGGTGGGTTTGTTGCAGATAATTTAAATGAATTTAATACAGATACTAATCAACTAAGTTCTGTAAAAGTAGACTTTGATGATGAGGTCATGGATCTTGTAATATTGTGGTCATTTCCAGAAAGCTGGAATGACTTGGTCATGATTGTAACTATGTCTTTGGTTTAAACACTCTAAAATTTGATGATGTTGTTGGTGTTATCCTTAGCGAGGAAATTCGACGGAAAAACACAATTGATACATGAGGTAATGCATTAAAAATGGAGAACAAGGGAAGACAAAAGGATAGAGGAAAGGACTTAGGGAATTGTGGGGATTCTAGCAAGGGCAGATCCAAATCTAGGCTAGGAAAGATAGAGTGTTGAAATTGTGGGAAGAAAGGACATCTGAAGAAAGACTGTAGAGATCCAAAGAAACAAAGAGATGGAAAACAATAGAAAAATCAAGATGAAAATGTAATAGGTGATGTGTTACAAGATGATTTGATTCTTTTTGTAGATAATATTTATGAGTCTTGGGTTGTAGATTCAATACTTCAGTTCATGCCACACCCCATAGGAAACATTTTCTAGATTATGTTCAAGGTGATTTTGGACAGGTTCATTTGGGTGATGATGCACCATGAAAAATTGTTGGAATGGGAAAGATACAAATAAAACAAAAGAATGGAAACAAATGGTTGTTGAAAGACGTAAGACATGTTCAAGATCTAAGGAAAAATCTAATTTCAACTAGGAAGTTGGAAAGTGAATGATGTATATCTATATTTACAGATAAGGCATGGAAGGTCACCAAAGGATCACTGGTGATAGAAAAAGGAGAGAAGGTATGTACATTGTATTTATGTACTAGTAATATTGACTCTGATATCTCTTTAGCTTGTACAGGAGTGGGTACAACCCTATGGTTTCATAGGCTTGGAAACATGAGTGAGAAGGGGATGCATATACTTCATAAAAAAAAATTGTTTCTAGATACTAAACAAATGGATTTGGATATCTATGAGCATTGTGTTTATGGAAAACATAAGAGAGTCATATTTCTCAGAGTCGAAAAAGAAAATAAGAGTGAAAGGTTAGATCGAATGCATACATATGTATGGGGACCAACTCAGGTATCATCTCTTGGTGGCTCTCATTATTATGTTACTTTTATTGATTATGCAACTAAAAAAACTTGGGTTTATTGCATTCGACAAAAATATGATGTTTTTGATAATTTTAAGAAATGGAAATCTTTGGTTGAGAATGAGACTGGAAAAAGGTTGAAGTGTCTCAAATCAGATAATGTAGGTGAATATTGTAGCAAGGAGTTTGATGATTATTTTTCATACTAGGGGATTCGTAGAGAGAAAAAAGTTCCAGGAACACCACAAGAAAATGGTGTGTTAGAAAGGATGAACAATACAATCATGGAGTGTGCAAGGAGTATGAGATTGCATGTTGGGTTTTCCTTACAGTTATGGGAAGACGAGGTAGATACTGTTGTTTACTTGATAAACATAGGACCTTCAATATATGTGGATGGTGGAATTATAGAGGAAGCATCGATAGGTAAAAAGGTACACTATTGATTTTTAAAGACTTTCGTTTGTGAAGAATTTGTCCATATTGATAAAGAAAATAGAACAAACATTGAGGAAAAATCCAAGAAGTGTACCTTTATTGGATACAATGTTAATGATTTTTTTTATCTCTTATGGGATTACGAAAATCACAAAATAATTAGGAGTAGAGATGCCATATTCAATGAGAAGGTCATGTATAAATATCAGTTGCGGGGAAGGAAAAAGGAAGAAGAAAAACTAGAATACACAATGCTTGATGAGATCACTGAAAATGAAATTCCAAAGGTACCAGAAAATCAAAATGTACAACAACAAGAGAAACATGTACCTCAAACTCCTGTAAGTGTTTTTAGAAGATCCACTAGGTTAAGTAGACCCCTTGAATGATACTCTCCTTCATTGTATTATTTATTGTTCACTGATTCTCGTGAACCAAAATGTTATGAAGAGGCAATGTAGGTAGACACTAAAAATAAGTGGGATAAAGGCATGTAAGAGGAAATTGATTCCTTGGTAATTAACCAGACTTGGGACTTGATTCAGTTTCTTGCAGAAAAAATAGCATTGTAGAGTAAATGGGTTTACAAGTTGAAGGAAGAAGATGGAAGAAAAAAGTGGTACAAGGATAGACTTGTTGTAAAGGGGTTTGCACAAAAGAAAGGTATTTATTTTGAAGAAATATTTTCTTCTATTGTTAAGATGACTTCAATTAAGAATATTTTAAGTCTTGTGGTAGTAGAATATTTGCATCTTGAACAGTTAGATGTAAAAACAAATTTTCTCCATGGGTATTTGGAGGAAGAGATTTATATGCAGTAGCCATGGGGGTATGAGGTCAAAGGAAAGGATAATTTGGTATGCAAATTGAAGAAGAGCTTGTATGGACTAAAACAATCTCCAAGGGAGTGGTATTTGAAGTTTCGTAGGATTATGACAGAACAAGGTTATAGTAGATGTCATTATGATCATTGTGTTTATTTTCAAAGGTTATAAAATGGAAGCTATATTATCTTGCTATTGTGTAGATGACATGTTCTCAAGAAGAAATTATGTAATTCATTTGTGATGAAGGATTTGGGTGGTGCAAAGAAAATACTTGGTATGAGAATAACAAGTGATGGGAAAAATCACAATTTGACATTGTCTAAGGGTGAGTACATAGAGAAGGTGTTGGAGAGGTTTATAATGTAGAATGAAAAACTAGTTTGTACACCTTTGGAAAGCCATTTCAAATTAACTAAGGAAATGTGTCCCAAGACACAAGAGGAGATAGAATATATCTTCAGGGTCCCTTATTCATCAACAATTGACAACTTGATGTATGTGATGGTTTGCATAAGACCATATATTGCACATGCAATGGGAGTTGTGAGAAGGTATATGAACAATATAGGTAAAGAACAATGGGAGGAAGAAAAGTGGATTCTCAGGTATTTGAGAGGTACTGCTACTCATGCATTATGTTGTGGATGTTCATACACTATTCTATAGGGATATGTTGATTCATATATCGCAGGTAATAAAGATATTAGGAGGAGCACCACAGGGTATGTTTTCACTATAGGTGGAACAACAATAAGTTGGATTTAGAAACTACAAAAGGTTGTTTCACTTTCAACGAAGGAAACAAAGTATGTTGTGTTAGAAAAACAGGACCGCGGAGTAATAAAATAAAACAAATGCGGAAACAAAACACAGAAGATACACAATACAAGAGAG